>JAZKJV010004923.1:0-49262 GCA_037367405.1 Ottelia alismoides | reverse complement strand
TTACCGATAACACGACATTTTTAGGAGGAGAAGCATATTCCGCAGAAGGGGATTTCATTTATTTATTTTCGTAGCATGTAACATCGAAAGAAAGCCCATGAACATATTCAAACAGACAGGCAGCTAAAACAACTAGTTAGACCAAGATAACTACAGAAAGGAGCACTAACCAATGGATCACCTCCTTTGAGCCTGACGACGTTCGCACCTGCTTCAGCAAAGTTCAATAGCAACTCGTGAATCTCTTCCTATGAGCGTAAAGGAAAAACACCAGTCACCACTGCCGTGAGCTAATTAATTATAAAATGAAGTTGGTGGATATCAAATAAGATAAGAACAGAAGGAGAGGAAGATGTAAAAGACGTCAACTCGAAATATTTTCCAACCTGAGTGCGGCTGTGGTACCCTGCAGTCTTCCCGACGTAGAGCAGCCGTGCACCGTCCCCGACCAAATTGAGCACATCGTTAGATACAAGGCGATCATACAACACAATGTCCGCGCAGGTAAGCGCCTGCACAGCCTTCATCGTCAGAAGGTCCGGGTCGCCAGGTCCCGTCCCGACCAGCACCACATTCCCGGGACCGCCACCTTCTTTCCCCGCAGATCGTCTCTTCTCCCCTCAGAACCTCCAGCAGATTCTTCAGCTCGGGAAGCTGCAGCGCAATATCTCTCTCCCTGCTGGAACAGACGGTGCGATCATGATCTGCAGACTCGAAAAGTTTTATAACTATCAGCTCACTCACCTGTCGGAGGCGGGGGATTGGGAGCAGCAAGAGGATGAGATAGGATGGGAGGAGTAGACCCAGCTGTCCCTGTGGTATCTGCTGAGGGAGTCCTTCTCCGTGAAGGGGGACGAAGAGAGGGAGATGGAGAAAGGAGGCGGGAGGCGGCGAGGAAGAGACGTAGATGGAGAGGGGACGTGAGGAAGGGGGCGTGTGAGGAAGGCGGAAGTGGAAGCCATCGGGGAAGGACTGGAAGTTGTTCGAGAACCAGACGAGATGAGAGATGGCGATGTCCGTTGGTTTGGGAGGAGGATGAGGAATCAGTGGGAGCCACCATGGTCGTACTGCCGCCGGGGATATTTGGCCCTTCGGAAGGGTGAAGAGGTCAGGTTCAATGTACCTTTCGGACTTTGTGTGGACTTTTTGAAACCCCTAAACGCAGGCACGTGATTTTTTTCTAAGTCTTCATTTGGTTGCTACCCTTAATTCCAACCATCCATAACAAATCAATTAATGTGACATCGCATCACATTCTTTATTTCCAACTATTTACCAATCATCATAATCATCCAAACAGCTACTATTTACATGGGGTTACTCCAATCCAACCCAACAACCAAACTAGCCCTAAAGGGATGAGACTTTAACTTTTACTTTAATTCTTACTTCTTAACGTGGAAGTACATTGCTTCTGCCATAATATTGTTATAAGGATTCGACACGTAATTTGCATTCATATCTATCATTATTTATTTTTTGGTAATTTACATATCAGGTCTTTATTATAGATTCGATCCCAATCTAGGTCCTCATCTTTCATTTATATCAAATAGGATCCTCACTCCATTTGAAAAACAACAGAGGAGTTATAATGTTAGAAAACTTGAGCGAATTGATCTGAATTCCCTTAATTGTTGTGATAGCATGTGGTTATGATTTAATTCTTGATTGAATCAATTTCAAGAGGGAAGAGGATCGTTATCTTGAGCTCGAGTTGTGTTGAGATAACAATGGAACATGGCTTGGAATATTAATGAAAGTTCGGTTCAAATGCATTGTATTTCGTTATTATGATTGCTAGAAACAATTAGTTGTAGCTTTGAGAACCGACAGTAAGTGCATGCTATTGCTGAACGATGATCTCCTCTTGCAAGAGATACTCGATCGGGCAAGCTGAGATTATCGTCTCCGCTCGATTCTCCCTTCATGGCTGATCTTTTGAAGCCACGTCTTAATCGGAACCACCATCAACGAGCGAGCCGGGAGAGGCGCTCGTATGTCCCATTCCTCTTCATTGTTGAAGGTCGACCAACAAAATTGTCGCATCTGGGAGGATGCTTCAGATCTGAAAGCTCCTGGAGAACACAACCACCAATTGCATCACCACCATCCCCCTATGCTTCTTTGACCCCCAGCATTGTTGTTGCACACCATCCACCTGGAGCCATTGCCTGATGTCTCGATTCTGTTTGGAAAATGGAAGAAAAGTTAGACCTCCCCTCCTCGCAGCAGTTGCACGATCTCCTCCCCCCGCATATCAATCGTGGATTCCCCCACATATCCCCTACTGGTAACATCGACATGCACCCCAAATTGGGTCATGCAACTGCTTCCCGCACGCCTCCGTCAGGTCGTGCTGCCATGAGAGAGGAACCTTGAGGGGTCTTGTTTGTCGCATAAGAGAGGGACAGGAAGGATCTGCTCATCGGAGGTGAGATACATGTAGCTGGGGAGCGAGGAGGTTGGGTGGGCTCGAGGGTTTGGAAGGGGATAGTTGGGGTGGGCGCAGGCTGAGATTGAAAGGGGGAAGGGTATTGTTCGATACATCGGGTTCCAGATCGGGACCAGGTGTTAGATAGGGCCCCGAAATGTAAATTGCATTTTTAAAGAATTTTTATCAGTTGTGCCCTTATGAGATATTGCAATATCAGTTATGTCCCTTCCTTTTTTGGAATATCAGTTTTGCCCCAACCTTCTTGCAAAATTCACAGTTCTGCCCTTTTGTAATATCAGTTATGCCCCTACTTTACCTTAACAGAAGAGCAGAATTGTGAATTTTGCAAGAAGGTAGGGGCATAACTGATATTTCAAAAAAAAGGAGGGGCGTAACTGAAATTGCAATATCTCAGAGGGTCGCGACTGACAAAAACCCTTTTTTAAATTATTGTGTGTGGGGGGGGAGGGGGGTTGTTGAACCCTGCTCATTGGAGTGGGAGCTCGCTGCTTCTACCACCGGACCATTACGTGGATTTCATCAGCTGTTTGTATTTGGGGTTTTTTAATTTACCTATAGATCCCACTATTCTTTTTATATAACACAACAAGTGTATCCTACATTATTTAATAGCCACCCATGTGTTGTATGGGCATGTGATGTTGCTCGCAATCAACTCATAAAGTCAGGTGGGTTGTGTGGCCATCTTATATTGTACAAAAACATTCTGGTTGCCTTTATCAAGCCATGTTGATTCGATTTCCCATGAGAGATCAATTTTCTAGATTCGTATATGTCTAGATATGTGTATTGCTTGCTATGTGGGGCCATGAAGGAGATGAGAAACCACAGCTTCTTATGTTGCTCTTTCTCTATAGAGTTCTAGGAAGTGTGTCGTAGCGTGCTCGACCTCCCCTCCCATCAACTTCCTCCATGCTCGACATCGCCAACTGGATCTCGACGACCTCCTCCTCCCCCTTCCCATTGGTTCGATGACTAAAGATCACCCTTGCAGTTGCAGTTTGGCATATCTGACGTGAGCCGAACCTAAGGTGGACCGGAAATGGCTATACTACATCCGCAAGGGCCTTCTCTTTGTTTGTGAAATATGTCATAATATTGGAAACAAATGAATGGGTTGTTTATGACTTTATTCTTTGGTCATAGGGCTCCTTTATATAGAGAGGAGAAACCCTATAGGTTAAATAATCTAAGGGGAAATTACAAAAAGAAGGAAATAAGAAATACATAAATGTTGATTTCTATAACACTCTCCCTCAAGCTGAAACTTAGATAGATATCATGCTCGGCTTGGAAGAGCACTTCTAGAATGACCCCATAGTTAGGCCCTAGGTGAAAATGGCACGTGTTTATTCCTTTAAGCTAAAGAGAGAAACATAAATGAATCCCACCTATATCATATCTCTAATGTCATGGCAATCCATCTCGTTGTGTTTGGTCCTCTCATAAAAAGCTAGATTGTGTTAATGAATAGTATAGTCTAATTGTCATGTAGCTACTGCATGAGAAAATGTGTGTCAATAGTTAGGTCAGTCGGAACAAATCTGACCCACACCATCTCAGTACTTCCTTGCTCCATGGCTTTGTCAACACTTCACTTAGTAACCACAGCTTCATGCTTCCATGAGACAAATGATCTCCCTATGAACATTGCAAAATCCAAAGGTTGACATCTTGATTTCTTGACATTATGCATAATCAGCATCCTACATATGTCGTGATGGTAAGAGATGTCCATCTGCTGATTAACCACCTTGTTCCAAGAGAAGAATTCTAATCGCTTAGGATCATGGAGATTGCATCTGTATGAGCCTAGTGTGGCTGCTCCATAAACTGGTTGATTTTGCTCATCACAAAGGAGATATCCGACCTCATGATAGTCACATAGAGATGGTTCCCAATGAGCTCCATGTATCGCCACTTGTCCACATCATTTTCATCGCCATCCTAGATTTTCGTGATAGTCACATAGAGACGCTTCCCATTGAGCTCCATGTATTGCCTCTTGTCCACCTCATTTTCATCATCATCCTAGAGCTTCGTGCTGGGATCCATAGGATTGGTGGCATGTCTGCAATCTGCCATCCAATCTCTAAAACGAGATCTGTAACATACTTCCTTTAAGTCATAATAAGACCTCTTTGATTCCTGGAAAATTCATGATCGAGGAAGTATCTCAGTTCGTCAAGGTCCTTGGTGACAAACTGTTGTCCAAGGAACTCATTATTCTCTCCAATCCCATGTGAAATATCTCGTGTACTAATAATGACGTCAGCATAGACCATAATGAAAATAGTACCTTGTGATGTCCTGTGCATAAAGAGCAAGTAATCTACAGTCGATCTCTTGAAGCATTGTTATTCTGTTAGATACAAGAGCTTCTGAAACCATGCTCTGGGACTTTACTTAAGGTCATAGATATCCTTATGAAGTATGCATATCTTCTATCACTTCCCTTCAAAAGCGAACCTCAAGGGTTGTTGTAGACTTCCTTTATATGTCGTCATACAATAAGGCATTATTGACATCAAAATGGGAGAGCAAGAAATCTCATACCACAACAATAGAGAAGAGGGTCAAAAGAGCAGAATGGCATATCATTGGAGGAAAAATGTTCTGATAATCCACCCCATATGTTTGAGTGAATTTACATGCCACGAGTCTAGTCTTGTAACTATCAACAATACCATCTGATCTCTGCTTCATTGTAAAGATCCATTTGTATCCAACCACAGAAGCCATCTCGAGTAGTAAACAAGATACATGTGCCCCATGAATGGAGTGCATCCATCTCTTCCTCCATAGCAAGATGTCACTGACTGTCCAGCATAGCATGTCGATATGTTCATGGATCATAACAGCTAATGGTCCCACCACAAGCAGATAGATGAGAGAGGATACAAAGCATATATACGCCTCCTCTTACAAAGTGTAATAGTTTGGTCAAGATCCTCTGAACGATTTCTCTCGTGTACCATAATCTCATGAGGATACGCTCTCTCACCCTGTAAAGTCTTCTGATGTAGAGATATATCAACAATGCCATCAGTGGAAATCAAATGTTTAGGATTTACTTGGGACGTGTTAGATAATGGGGAAGGTACGTGAGAAGAGGGTCTAGTAGTCGACCTACAAATGTAATAACGAGCCAAAATCTAATTCACATGAGGTGTGGTGATGGTACGAAGTGAAGGAGGAGGTGGAATGCAAGCTTCCTCACTAGACTCACAAGTGATCACCCTGTCACCCATGTAAGAAAAATATATAACATAATCAAAGAATGCGATGTCATCACTAAGATAGTAATTCTTTGTGATAAAGTCAAAGTATTGGTACCCTTTTTGGGTTCGAGAATAGCAAACAAAGATGCACTTTACAACTCTAGGGAGAGATTGACATGGCCAGTAGTTAAATGATGAACATATTCCACAGAACTAAAGACACGAGGTATAAGTGAGAAGAGGTCCTTTTCGAGAAACCAACCAAAAAAGGAACCTTTACTCTTAAAATAGAGGACGACATGCATTTGATGAGAGGGGAGTCATGGTAACATCTAAGAGTTGGTGTTATTTATGCTCGACAATATGCTCTGTTGAGAGGTTTAGGCATACTGAGTCTGATATAGAATCCCAAGAGACGTGAAGAAGTGAGAAAGCTGACCAATACAAAACCCCAAAGCATTGTCAGAGTGAACATACTTAGTAAAAAAGATTCTTTATTTCAATAATTAAATTTTGCATAATAGAACCAGCCTCAGACTCATTTTCAACATAAAGATCCAAGAAAGTTCAGAAAATCATCCATAGCAACAAGATAGAACATGTTCCCTTAATGATCAGGAATACAAGTGGGACCTCAAATGTCAAAATTCAACACCTCAAATGAAAAAACTAATGCTATGACTATGACGACTGTGAAAGCTGGTACGATGATTCTTCCCAAGCAGGCAAGCCCATACTGAAAAAGCGAACTAAGAAGATAGTTGTTGGACTCTATACAGCTTTTACAGAGTAAGATGATCGAACCTAAGGTGCCACATGTTGGGAGAGAACAATCCATTAGGAATAGAATAACTGCCCTTATAAGAGGTCTTAACAAATATGTAGAGACCTCCTTGCCCCCTATCGCCATGGACTGTACAACAAAAATGTCGATGCGAAGTCATAACTTCCATGTACAAGAAAAAGTGGATCAAGCTCTTTTTTTCTCGAAAGAGACATGACGTATGCGTAGTGACCTCTATGTTGTTCCTCATATAATTGAGGCGGCATTTGATTTCATATAGCGAGTCTGTTCATGTTAATGGTTGATTAAAATTGACAATGAGTCAACATCACCTTATGAGTAGTGGGAACATGTGTCAAAGGTTGAATTAGAAAATCCAAGTTGGACTTACAAGGCAGAAGAATTTCCGCTTCCTTCACCCAAGTTACATTTTTCCATATTATTAGGGGTATGAAAAAGGCGGAGGGAGATCCTAGATCTCGCTTGAGGTACTCGGTCAGCATACCTCATGCTTTGGAAGTTCGAAAGGAAATGAACTTTCAAGATAATAAAAATCGAGATAATTTTTATTTAAAACAATGATAACCTTAATTAAAGCATGCAAACTATCTTATTTCAGATAACTTTCATTGAACCCACTTAAATGTATACTCAATCATGACCAGTGTCATGGATTTGATCCATGATTAAGATGCAATACTTACAATTGAACACATAATGTATGTGATTTCAATGTGTAAGTTTCTCCGTGATGATGAGGATGGATAATTAAATAGGAATTAGGATAACAACGAAGTGTTAGTGTGTCACTGCAAACCTAAACCCTCATTGATTGCGCTTTGAAAATGATATGTCGATGTGGATCCTTCTAGAATCGAAGGGGATGCTTGGAAAACATATGCACTCTCAACATTTGATCATGAAGAACATGGTTCACTACATTATATAGAATGGGGGCTCCATCGGAGATGATGTACTTAAAGGATTAAGTACATGCCTTAACCAAAGTCTTATGAGTTGAGTTGAATGTGGACATGATGAGTGTCATCATTATACTAAATGTACTTCAGTCCTTCACAAAACTTCATAATATTCATATTATGAATGGGATGACACAAGTAATGTTGAAATAACCTGACATTGAAATCCTTTGAGGACAAGTTCAATTAGAGAGGTCTTTATCTTAAGCCATGGTTGTTTAAGAGTAAAAAGGAAGCACAATGAAAGCATGGGTCCAGCCCATGTAAGAAGAAAAGTCAAAGAGTTTATGGTACTTTTTTGACTTCCACACCTATGATATCCAAGGAATTGAATGAATGCAATAGGCCCAATACCGTAAAAAGTCGATATATTGAAAGTATGAATATCCAGTCCGATAATTGTATCTCATTCTTCTTCTAACATTTGCAATCAGTTGCACATATTTTAGAACACTAGAAAACTTGATCTGGAGGTTCATAATCATCCACGTGGGATTTGAAGCAAGTGTTGCAACAACTTCCATTATATAGAGAGATTATTTCTTTCAGTAGGAGAACCTAAAATCTTAGAGGATGTCTCTGTGATCTAGATGTTAGAAATTATTCATTGTCTATTTCTAAACCTGTTATATATATATATACATACATACATTTTGATATAGATCTATCATAAAGAGTTATGATGGATATATTTCACATGGTAAAATAACATTTGGAGGACTCTACAAAATCAGAGTATTAATGAATGGTTCATTAGCATTTCTAATAGTGGAAATTAAACCTTAAAAGATAAAAGGAGGATGAATATCATCTAAGAGGGATCTAGCATCATGACTTGGACATATGTTTATTAATAAGATAAGCAGAATAGTAAGAAGTAGAACTTTAGATTACCTAAAAGTTCACAGCTTAAATACTTGTGAATATATTCAAAGTAGCATGTTCAAGGCACCCTTCCCTTCTTTGAGATTGGGTAATACACAAAGGTATTCAAGATCTCATATATATTGATCTATGTAGACCCCCCATGCCAAAATAAACATTAATGAAATGTAATATATTCATGGTATAGGATTTTCTTCCTTGCACCTTAGAAACATTGAAATATTCAATTTCATAATTTTGGTTGAGAATCAAAGTCAGAAGGAAGATAAAAAAGAATTCGCTCAAACCAAGGTAGCCAGTATCTATTAGATGAATTCAAGGAATACCTTATAAAGAAAGGAATATTATTCCTATCTCACTCCTCCGAACACACCTCAACTCAATGGACTTACAGGGAGATGCAACTGAATCATGTTGGATATGATATGATTAATGATGTCTTTTAGTGTAATTACCTCTTAGTTTCAAGGTATATGCAGTAGAGACAAAAATATATGTCCTTAATAATGTTCCAAGCAAGTATGTACCCTAGACAAAACCCCTCATGAGCAATGGTTTGGAACCAAGCCCAATATTAGACATTTGAGGATTTAGGGTTGCTTGATCCATGACAGAAACATGGATGCAAGTAAGCTGGAATCCAGCACTAGAAAGTTCTACTTCATTAGGTATATAAAGGATGGTATTGGATACCTATTTTATGACCATGAGGTTCTTAAAAGATTACATCTCTCAGGATATGATTCTTAGAGGATAACTTCTTAAGAGTCAAGATAAGAATGAAGTAAAGGGACTCATCGAATCCTAAAAGGATAATGAGGTTCCTAAAATCGGAACTAAAAGAATAACCAAAGATGAAACACTCATATCCCATAGAATCAGTTTGAGGGTGGTAAGACCACATGGAGGGTATGGATTCCATGTGTTAGAGAAGTCTGACAACGATAAGAATTCATACGATGAAGATTTTGAGGATCATGACATGGAGAGATGGATGTTAGCAATAAAGTATAGAGTAGACTTCATGCACAAGTGTTGTGTATGGACCCTTGAGGATCCACCTATAGGGATCATACCCATTGGGTGTAAATGGATCTTCAAGAGAGAGGGGGGAACCTGGTGAGAAAGTAGAGATCTTCAAACCTTGGCTCGTAACCAACAACCACACATAGAGAGAAGACATCGCTTGAGATAAGACTTACTCTTTTGCGACCATGCTTATACCCATTAGGAAATTGTTGACTATAACTACACAACTTGGCTATGACACCTGGAAGATGGAAATCAATAATGCATTCCTCAATGGATACCTCATCAAGGATATTCATATGAAGTAGCCCGAGGGCATCATAATCGAGGAAGGTAAAGTGTTTAAGCTAAGAGACTCCATCAATGGACTCAAACAAGCTTATCATAGTTTGAACAGTGTATTAGATGAAACTATAAAGGTTATGATTTCAGACAAAACCTTGATGTACCATGTGAAGCTTAGTGGGAATGTCATTCATCATGCTAAATGTAGATGAAATCCTAATAATTTACAACGATATAAGGATGATAAAAAGTGTTTCATAATTTCATTTGACATGCCTCAGAGATAAAAGATCTCAAAGATTCCTCTTAGATCTTAGTTTTGAACTTGTTCAGAAGCAAAGAGAATAGGACATTGGGACCATCATATTAGGGGTACCTCTTGGACAGATTCCACTTAGGAAATTCCAAGGAAGGTTTCATTCACGTAAGATGTGCTTCTGAATTATCTAAAGAGATAATATCTCAAAGTGTTGAGGGTGTGAATGATATAACTGCATGCCCTTGTGGATCATCTATGGTAAGCCTAGTGTATGCCATGATATATACGAAAATCAGATTCTACCATATAGTGGGAATAGTAAATTGTTACCAATTTTAATACGGAGATAAATACTTAATTACAGTGATAATAACATCTTCAAAGATACATGACTTTAGAGATAGAGATATCAAAGTCTTATCTTTAAGAACTTAAGGCTTTTGTAGATAGTGATATACAAGTCCTACCTATGATACCTTACAAAGATTTAAGACTATGTCTTAGTCTAAGATCTCCATGCAGAAAGGTATTCTGATAAGGATAATAGAAATCACATATTAGTTATAATAATTGTTGATTTATGATGTCAAAGGACAAAACTAGTAAGATGTAAGTCACTATAACCACTTTAATAAGATTTAGTCCAATTGCATAAGATGCAACATTCACATAAGATGTGAGCAATGTTACCAGGAGATACACACGTCCGTAAAAGGACTTGGCATAGTCTCTTGGGAAAGGGTGACTAGTCAGTTGACCAAGCTATTTGTATATGTGGATTATGATTAACACATAAGTGTGGGTTTAAATATTATACCATTAACGACTTTCGGGCTAATTGGAGATTGTTTGACATGTGAGCCCACGATGAGGCATTATGAAATAAAAGTTATTGCAGTAATTCCTTAAACTGAAATGAAAAATGACATATTTGCATAGTAGATCCCTCGGTATAATTAGGGTTATGTACCATGGTAATCTTGATATCATACAACTGTTGATCCAAAGGTTAGATCATATATGATGGTGTAGGGTTGAATATGTAAAGAGTTAGATTAAGGACTTAACTGCACCGTCAAGTGATCATCAAGAAGGGATCTCCAACCTGATGAGAAAATGACAATCCTTACTCCAAAGGCTAATATCCAACTGACCTCTTAATGCATGTCATTTGTATAGGAATAGAGATTCAGAGGTGTTAGATGAGCTAAGTCAAAGAGTTGACTTTCCGAGATCGAGATAATTAAGACCTATGACGTATGTTGTCATGTATAGTCAAGCATCCCTTGATCAGAGACAGATGTATTACTACATGTCTGAGTATGTACATTAGGCAAACCATTAGTTTGATGACCTAATCAAGGCCTATACATGTATGAGCTAGTGTGCATACGAGGGCATATGGGTAACATGATCTCTCAAAGGGATCACACAAGTTCACTACTCAACCGGAAGACATGAGCTTACTCATAAGATATTAGGATAAACCAAGTTCCAATGCTGGTCGTTTTGTTTTGGAAACATGACATGATTTGAAGGTATGATATATGTTTTTGAAAAACATATAAGCAAAACCAACTCCCAACGATGAATGATAAACTTACCGATTAAACCTTGTGGAGATAGTTCAAAATAGTATCATAACTTCATGTTTAGTCATGATCCTCCAATATGCATGATGTAAATGTATTGGGAATACTCAAGGGTGATGTGATCTTAATCGATTATAGTCATGGCACTTCCATTCTGACGGATTGATGATATAGGTTTGGATTTTAGTTACTCCGCTCTGTAGACTAGTTATCCGATCTTTGTCCAAATGTTAAACATTGATTTGAACTTGATTCAATGCAATGAGAGGATTGGATATTCTATCTGACTTGATCAAACATCTTTGAGAGGTCTTCTAGACCTGGATATGAGATTAGATCTCACTATCCAAGTCATTATATGTGGAATATACATTCATTATGTCCTTGTCTCCAAGTATCCATGAAAAAAGCATACTATTCTTGAAAGAGTTCAATAAATTATCTATTAGAGACAATATCTTAGCATTGAAAACTAATGAGAAATAAAGAGCATTAAATTGGATTTAATTATCATAAGTAATGTGGATATGATCTGCATTATTAAGACATGTGTAGAGAGACATCTTAAATAATTAAATTAGATTTAATTATTATACGTATGAAATTATTGTGTATAATGCTACCCACAATAATTATTGATGATATGGATATGATCCACAATGGCATAGAGAGATGTGAATAGGATTCACACTTCAAATACTAATGTGAATTGGATTCACAATGAGCAACTAAATGTAAATGTGATTTATATTTAGTTTTAGATGGATGAATATGATTCATAAATATTAGTGATCTATTTTGCAATTATTGCAAATAATGTGCAATTGTTTGGTGATATTTTGTTGATAAAATAGTTCTATGATAAAGAGTTAATGTAATGAGATTAATTAAAGGAAATTGAAGAGAGAAAGTCTATCTACAATCTCATGGTGGGTGTGGCCCACAAATGACTAAGGAGGCTATATCCTTTCCACAATTATAGAAGGAGGCTCTCTTCTTTCCTCTTTATTCATGAAAAATATTTATTTTAAGATTAAATTTTGGGGCATAAAAGAATAAACGATTTATTTATTCTAATCCTATTATGCTGGGATCATAATCTTTTAATATCAACCATTGATCATTATTAGGAGTGGTTCTCCACCATTCATTATTTTAGAAAAGATATGTTGACCCTAGCTCTCCATATTAGTGCGAATGTTGCAACAACTCTCTCTTTCTTTCTCTCTCTCACACAAATCACACGTCTACTCTCTCCCAAACCCTAGGGTTCATCCCTTTGACCTAGGTTTGTGAAGATCACGATCGTTATTGTGCTGTTGGAATGGTTGCTCATGGATCTTCATCTTCTTCAACACCTCATGCTCTTGAAGAAAATGTTGGATTTCGTGATACAAACTCATGAGATTCTTTTCTCGGATCATCACCTTGGATTGTGGGAAACACACATCTCATACACACGCTCACAAGTGCTCTCTCGTCGAATCAGACTTGAGACATGAGGCATCTTCCTTTAAATGCTTTGAGTTCGCGATTACGCTTCAAGAGGTAAACATTATACTCGTGTGATCATGATAAAATAACATGAGAATTTTTCTCATATCGTGTGGTTTCATCTAGAAAATGTTACATCCTGCTATTGCTGCGACTTGTATGAAAAGTCTTATTTTGGTCGGATACGATCCGAATCTTACACTTCGGTGATGCACGAAGCAATATCTCTTCCCTTCAAGTGGTATCAGAGCCTTGGTTGACGGTCTTGGATGTGATTTAAGGCCATGGATATCAATTTCAATTCAATTTTGTGCATATATTATATGACTATTGTTTTGACCTAATATGAAAGAATTTTGGGATACTAAATCTATATATAATGTTTGAACATGGCCCCAAAAGTCGTGCCAAGAATTGGTGACAATCAGGCATTGATTTGTATATGAAAAGTTCCCACAGTATAATGTTTTGCATGAATTTTGTAATTGTAACTTAACAAATTTTACTTATTATTTTCCTACCTTGAAACATGTTAAAAATATATTAATTAAGTCAAGAATCAAATCAGCAAATCGCTCGAATTAATTTCATGCGATTTCGAGTCTGATTGCTCTAGATATTCAATATTTAGTTGGGGATATGGTCGGAAGATGATTAGATCATCTTGATGATGGTTTTTCTTATGTGTATCTTTTAAAATAAGTCATGAATATTGATAATTTGCCATGATTTATTGTTGTATCATTTTTTTAGAGAAACAATTGATAAAGAATAACTTGATTGAATGATTGCTTCATGACAAACCGTAAATTGGAAACTACAACAGTTGTAATTCAATAATTTCCATGCAAAACAACTTGATTGTCTTATATGACTAGAAGTTTAGAGAAATTAAAATATTAGAAGATTCCTAAATTTATGAGTGATTAATTCACAGTATCATACACAATCAAAAGATTAATAAAATTTCTTGGTACGATTTGTACTAATTATGTTATCTCGAATTGGAACGTTGATAATGTCTAGACTTGGATATGCTAATGGGTTACTTAATCGGTACCCTGCAATGCATGATAGTGGAAACACTCCCTGATAGCATAGTCTGTACGACCTGGTTAAATCCATTTCAAGGAAAGATGGCATGAGAAGTCTCTGGTACTTTTAACAACTAAATTGGAATAAAATAAAATGTACTTTGTGAGGGTGTATACTATATAGTAATATCAAGAAAGAATTGTTTGTTGGCTAAATTGGATTAGTGATTGATTTAATGTGATTAAATTAATCTAATTAAATATACAACCTATTATTAGTAAGACTTAAATTCCCTTGGAAGGATTGGTCATGAGAATATAATTCAAAATGATCGATCATATTTTGAATGGCACATGGGGGATTATAAGATGACATTCATGGTTTCCCGTTTAGATAAAGGATTCCGTCGCCATGGATTGTACAACAGACATGTATATGCAAAGTCATAGCTCCAATGTACAAGCACACATAGATCATGTTCTTAGCTTCTCGAAAGAGACATGTCATATGAGTAGCGAGCTTAATATTATTCCTCATATAGATGAGGTGATATTGGATTGTGCATAACGAGTTCTATTCTTGTTGATGGTAGGTTCAATTTACAACAAGTCAATATCACTTTAGGGGTGGTGAACTTGGGTATCAAAGGTCGAATTGGAAAATGAAAGCTGGACTGGCAAGGCAGAAAGAGTTCCTGCTTCCTTCGCCCGAGTTATATTTTCTCATATTATCGGGGTATGAAAAAGGTAGAAGGGAGATCCCATATCTCGCTTGAGGTATTATAGTTATCAAGCCTCATGCTTTGAAAGTTTGAAAGGGAATGGACTTTCAAGGTAAGTAATGAAAAGCAAGATAACTTTGATTTAAAACAATAACAATCTTAATTAAAGTAGATATATTTATGAAAGGGAAAAGGGAGCCTACACCCATGTGTAGGTAACTTTCCTACACCCACATCTTTTTCCCTCAATTTTTTTTATTTTTTTGAATTGAATCCTTGGGGAATTTAGATCACAATATATCACCATGGTGTCACTAAAATTTCAACTTATTTCGAGACTTCTAACTTATCCATCATGACAGTCAAATTTTAACGGTCTCAGATTTGCTGAAATCGACCCCTTCTGATGGAGCTGTTAGGAATGTCTGTTTTACTTGAAATTTGAAACACATATTTCATTTAATATTCTAAGTAAATCCCCTAAAGATCCATTTCAAAAAAATGAAAAAATGAAGGAAAAAGATGTGGGTGTAGGAAAGTTACCTACACATGGGTGTAGGCTCCCCAATCCCTTTATGAAATTTATCTTGTTTCAGATAACTTTCATTGAACCCACTTAAATGTATACTCAATCATGGCCCGTATCATGGATTGGATCCATGATTAATATGTAAGACTTGCGATTAGACACATAATGTATATGGTTGCAATGTGCAAGTTTCTTCATGATGATGGGGATAGTTGATTAAATAGGAAGTAGGACAACACCAAGGGTTAGTGTATCACTGCAACTCTGATCCCTTATCGAATCTGCTTTGGAAGTGATATATCATTGTGGATTATAATTGTCGAGATCCTTCTATAACCGAAGGAGATGTTTGGGCAAACATATGCACTCACCAATTTTTATCATGAAGAACACAATTCACTACATTATGCAGAATGGTGGATCCATAGGAGATGGTGTACTTAAAAGGTTTAAGTACCTGCCTGAACCAAAGTCTTATGAGTTGAGTTGAATGTCGAGATGATGAGTGTCATCTACTTAAGTCCTTCACGAAACTTCATAATATTTGTATGAATGGGATGAAGCAAGTACATGTTGAAATAGTCTCACTTTGAAGTCCGTTGAGGACATGTTCAATTAGAGAGGTCCTTTATCTTAACCATGGTTGTTTAAGATTTAAAGAATCACAATGGAAGCATGGATCCAACCCATCTAGAAAGAAGGAAAGTCAAAGAGTTGACTATACTTCTGTGACTTCCACACCTATGACATCCAAAAGGTTAAATGAAGGCCAATACTGCAACAAACTAATATACTAAAAGTACGACTATCAGGACTATCTAGAAAAAGACTCGGATAGTGCATCAATATATACTACATCTAAGTATCGTCATTGAAATTGACTTACTTATTCGATAAGTCTGATAATTGTATACTAACACTTGCAATTGATTGCACATGTTTTAGAAAACTAGAAAACTTGATCTTAAGGTTCATAATCATCCACTTGGGATTTGATGCAATTGTTGCAACAACTGCCTTTAGATAGATAGACTATTTCTTTCAGCAGGAGAACATGTAATCTTAGAGAAGGTCTCTATGATCAGATGTGATTCAATGTCTATTTCTAAATTTGTTAGAGATAGATATGTACATTTTGAGATAGACCTATCATAAAGATTTATGACAAATATATTTCACACGGTAATCTAACAACTATAGGACTCTACAAAATTAAATTGGTAATGAATGGTTCATTGGCATTTCTAATACTGGAAATTAAACCTTAAAAGATCAAAAGGAAGATAAAGATCATTTGACAATGATCTAGCATCATGACTTAGGACATATACCTGTTGATAAAATCATCGGACTAGTAAGAAGTGGAACTTTAGATTGTATAAAAGTTCACAGCTTACATACTTGTGAATATTGTATTTAGAGTAGAATGTCTAAGGCACCCTTCTCTAAAAATGGGCAAGATGAAAGGTATTTAAAATCTCACATATATTGATGTATATAGACCCTCCATACCAAAATAAACATTAATGATATGTGATATCCTCTATCATTCGTGTATGGGATTTTCTTCCATACACCATAGAAACCTTTGAAATATTCAAAGATATCATATTTTTAGTTGAGAACTATAGTTAGAGGAAGATGAAAAGAATTTGCTCTGACCAAGGTAGCTAGTATCTATTAGATGAATTCAAGGAATACCATATAGAGAAAGGAATATTGATCCTATCTCACTCATCCAGACACAACTCAACTCAATGGAGTTGTAAGGAGATGCAGTTGAACCATTTGTGACATGGATCTGATCAATGATGTCTTTCAACATAATTATCTCTTAGTTTCCAGGTATATGCAGTAGAGACTACAATATATATCTATAATAATATTCAAATAAATATGTACACAAAATCCTTCATGAGCTTTGGAACTAATCTTAGTGTTAGATACTTGAGGATTTAGAATCGCTTGGTCTATGACAGAAACATGGATGCAAGTAAGTTGGAATCTCTCACTAAAAAGTGCTACTTCATTAGGTATATAAAGGATGGTATTGGATACATAGCGAAAGAGATTTTGATAGGGGATCCTAACGCATGGTCTTGGAGGGTCTGTGGTGCCCGATAAGTTAGGTCTGGGAATCGTTGTATCGGCCACTCTCACAGTACTTAGATCGTATCTCAATCTCTCATCAACAATTAACCCACACTAATGCTCAATCAATGAATATAGTGAGATAAAATTTATTATACCCTACGTAATGATATGTATATTATGCAAGCGTAGGGGACGAACCACTAAGGAACAACGGGAATAGATCACAAAAATGACAAAAAATCAATAAATGTTTTTGTATTTATATAAGGATTTTTGAAGTTTTTGTGGGTTTTTAATATTTAAAATTTTTGATGTTTTTATTTTTTAATTTTTATAATTTTATATTTTCTGATTTTTAGTTTTTATTTTCTTTTTAATATATAAACAATATATATAACGCAATATAGATACTATATATAATATGATAGATCTATAAGACAAAAATATATACAAAATATAGAAAAATCAGAAAATACCCTAAGTACAATCTATTTTATTTTTAAGGTTTTTTAAATTATATAAGTATTTTTTAATAATAATATAAATATAACTATATATAATATGGTTCAATGTACTGCCCCCCTTAGGGCAGCCAACATGGATGCCCCCGTCTCATTTTTGGTGTGTTTTTTTGAAAAATACCATCATGTACATTCATCTAAATATCTCTCTACATGTCATTTGAATTTCGTTGAAACAAAGACTCATATGCCCTTCATCTAGAACGGGTCGATTACAATAATATTTAGACCATTAAAATTGCATGTTCTAGATGGAGGGCATAGAAGTCTTTATTTCTGACGAAATTCGAATGGTACATTGGAGGGATATATAGATGAATGTATATGACGATGTTTTTCAAAATAAATTGCAGAAAAATTGGGACGGTGCAGCCCCATTTTTACCTATATAATATAAGCTAGTATATATAGCTATAAATACTCAAAATGGCCAAACTAAAATATCTATCTTTTTTATATTTTTCTCTATTTCTGGTTTTTTCTCAAAATTTTTGCCATTTTTTATATTTTTGATAGAATAAAAATGTCAAAATAGTTAATTATATTAATATGATGAATTGTTTTGGAATTTAAAAATAGATAAAAGTCATAAAATTTTCTAAAACTATTTTTACTATTTAATATATAATATAAATAAGATAATAAATATAAACTAATATTTTTGGATTTTTCTATAATTTTTTAATAAAATTTATAATATGTTTAGGGTTTTCAATTTTTAGTGTTTTTCTTTTAAATTTTTTAGAGATTTTTGGTTTGTTGTTAAAAAATACAATAGTATATATATTATAAAATTTTTAGAATATTTCAGAACATTTTTCTATTTTTTATATTTTTAATGTAAATAGGGAATAAATGTAATGTTTTTGAATTTTTAAATATATGAAAATGTTTCAAAATGTCTTGTGATATACATATATGATTTTATATATATCAGGCACTTAAAATAATTTTCCTATGAATTGTTGATGTAGAATGGTATTTTTAATCCAAGAAATACAATAAATAAAAATACATATACTTGTAGGGACCTAAATGCAATTAAAATTAACTAAACATTCATTCTAGAACACAAAAATAAACTACAAGGGCCTCTACGCAAAGTTCCCCGAGTTTCAAATTAATACAGTGCTAGTAGGGGTATACTTGTAATTTCCACAAAGTTGCAGGGCATATGTGCAATTTATCCAAAAGTTTTACACTTAATTCAAAAGTTTATGGACTGAATAATAATAGAACCTGATAACCGTCTAGATGACTAAGGTAAAGGTATAGAAATGGTCGTTGCGACCTCAGTCACTCAGACTAGTATATCAAGAAAAATCAGACCACTCGAGCAAATAAATCAATCAAGCACAAAAGAAAGCAGCCTAGCTATGAGATTAACCTGGTATAGCACCCAGGGTCGAACACAAGGAGCACGGGTTGGCCAGAGGCCTACGAAGTAGTAAAAATAAAATAAAATAAAATAAAAGAATTTTTAGTGGTTTTTAATAATTTTTATATTTTTTTGGATTTTTAATATAATGAGAAAATAAAAGAAAGCAAATAAAAGCACACTTGAGAAATTTATTAAAAGCACCAAAAATCAAGCAAAAATTCAAGAAAAATTGTTTTTATGTTTTTTAGGTTTTTAGTGTTTTTGGTGAATTTTTGGGATTTTTCTAAGGTGTATTTTATTTTCTAAAAATCAAACTGTGCTAAAAAGACAAGGTACTGTCCAGCCAGGCCCAAAATCCAAAAATAAAATATTTAAGGATCTCAAAGGGACCTGGAGGTAATTTTCCTGTATACTAGAGAAAACAAGGAAAATTAGGGCACCAAAATTATTGTTTTTGGATTTTTAGATTATTTATTATAATTTTTATGAGTTTTTAGATGTTTTTAGATTTTTAGGGTTTTTGCTCAATGAAAAATAGCCAAAATTGGCTAGAAAATCAAGAAACACACAAAGAATAGTAACTAATTTTTTTAGAATTTTTTTAGGGGTGTTTTTATATTTTTTTGAGAATTTTAAACCTAGACAGTAGCTAAAATAGATGTTTTTGAATTTTTAAAAATAGCAAATAAAATCAAAAATGTCCTCAAAAATTCTCAAAAATTCTACAACATGGCAGGAGCCATGTGTCAAATTTTCATCGAATTTGGAGGTGGTTTGATATTTTATTCAAAAATCAAAAGAAGGGCACAGTGCACAGGGACTTAAGTGCAAATACCCGAATATCTGGGGGTCCAGGTGCAAATAACCCAGCAAGTCACGCGCTTGGCGCGTGCCTGGGGCACTCAGGGACCTTCTGGTAATAAAAAACCAAGTCCTAGGACCTTTTGGTAACTCGTACCAAAAAGTCCAGGGACGGTTATGCAATTAACCCACTAAAATCCGCACATGCTCAAATAAAACGTTCACAGGGGTATCGATGCAATTATCAAAAAGTATTCATTCATTCATAAACCAACCAGAACTACAGGACTAATACTGCAAATAAACCAAAAGTACACGTGACGAAGCACGTGGCTCACACAAACAGGGGTATAAATGCGAATATCAACAAGCACGAGGTCCAATGTGCAATTTACCCTACGTAAATAAAATGCATAAAATATTTACAGGACTAAATCTGAAAACATGAACTAAGAGGGGGCCTACGGTAATTTACCCTTTTATTAATGTCGAGGGACGGATGCGCGACGCGTGGCAGATCGAACGGCTGAGTTGACGCGCCGCACACCAAAGGGGACCCTCGAATCGATCCGATGGCTGTAATGCTCCCACGTGGCAGATCCAATGGCTCTGGTGCGTTGTGGGGCTGCGAAGGACTCCGGGCTCGGATCGGATGGTCGAGGTGCAGCCACGTGCTCGATCGGATGGCTGAGAGGCGTTGTGGCTTAACCTCGTGGCTCAACGGTGAAGATCGATCCTCGTAAGATCTGGCGGTGGATGCTGCTCCGAGGATGGACGGACACGATCTGATCTGGAGCACCAAGGTCGATCTGACGGCGGACAAGGATGCTGCAAGAACTGGTCGCCGGCGACTTTCGCCGGCCCTCCGTGCGCACGATGGTCCTCGTCTACCGCTCCTGAGGTGCGGGAAAGCTTCGCCGTGAAGCCCCGCACCCGATGCTCTGCTCCGATGAAGGCGAGAAGCTCCTGAAAGCTACGGCGACGTCGACGACCTGGAGCGGCTGTGCTCTGAAGTTCCGACCTCCAGATGAGGTAGATAGGCCTGGATACCTGCACAAGAAGAAAGAGGGGTCGGGGGCAAACTGCCTCGACCCGTCAGAGCGGGCGGAAGGTGGCTGCTGCGGTGAAATGGAAGCTCTCCGGCGAGCGGCGGAGGGAGGAGAGCCGGTACCCTGCTCCGGGACGAGCCAGGGGGAATGAAGGGGTGAAGCAGGTGGAGAGGGGTCAGGTGAAGGTGGTGGCTTGGTCGGATGGACAGATGGATAGACGGAAACGGCTGGCGGCGGCGGCGGAGCTAAACTACTGAAATGCGAAAAATCGAAAACTAAGCTAATCTATGGCCTAACTAAGCTACCTGATGGCTGCTGTCGACTGGGCTGAAGCTCGGCGAGCTTCTGGTCATTGCCTGCAAGGGGGCGTCGCTTCCCCGAGGCTGAGCGCGCTCGTGGCGGCGCACGGCGACGATTACCACCGGATCAGTGACTCCCGGCTGCCCGGGCCTCGCTGCGACTCCAAGGATCCACGGCTGTCACTCAGGGATGATGGAGGAGCTCACATGCGCCGAGGGGAAGATCAAAGATGACGTGAATAGGTCGCCGGTGACGACTTTAAATATGGTGGAGGGTCCGAGAAGAAGGAGGTCGGGCGGGTGGCACGGAACTCGGATCCTCCAAACCCACCCCGGGCGAGGGTCCTGGATGATCTGAGGTTAATCGGAGCCCGGGGTTTGGGTAAATGGCGGCCGGGTCAGGCGGGTGGAAAATGGTGAAATCGGGTTGGGCACAACATACCCGGCTCTGGTGGTCCTGGGGGGAGAGTTGACCGGGGGTCAACAATCCCCCGTGGACCAATCAGAGCCCGCCAAGCAAATAAAACTTTATTTATTTATTTAGGCTAGAAAATGATCGAATTAATAAAAACTTAAAACACAAAGTATTTTTATTTTATTTTTTTCTATTTTTTGGTGATTTTTAATTAATTTTTGGAAATAAAAATAAGGTATTCACATAGTATAGCTATACATAGGTATATATACAATATAGGGTTTTTAATTTTGATTTTTGTTTTAATTTTATTTACAATATATACATAGAATATTTACAAAGAGTTTTGAAAATAATTTTATTTACAAGGTGAAATAAAGAAAGGATCATGGTCTATGTACATGGTGAAAAGATATTTTTGGATTTTTGATTTTTAATTTTTTTATTTTGTTTTTAATATCCTCTAAATATATATACAATATATACAAGCATATTTTTGGGTGAGGAAAATATAATTTTATTTATTTACATAAATATTTACACATGAACCCCTATCTCCCTCTACTTTGGCTTTTATGCGGTCAGGCCCATGCTGAGCCCTCCCTTGGGTTAGGTTGCTCAATATTTATTCTAAATATTTCCCTCTTTTTCTTTTTCTTCTTTATTCTTTTATTTTTGCACAAAAACATGCTAATTATAAGTATTTACAAACATGCATGCTTTTGCTAATTATTCCTATTTACACATATCTACATGCATTTGCATAGGTTTTTGTAGCTAAAATATAAGAATAAAGAGTGATGAATGGGTATTCATCAGAACCCTTAAGGGGGTCCCTACAAAATGCCCGCCCCTCAAGTGTAGGAGCACGTGAGGTGACGTGGCGAGGGACTTAAGTGCAATAATTAGATATATGAGGGTCTTCTTGCACGTTTTACAAAAATATATAACTGCAGATAAAAGATTTTAGACTAAAAATAAAATACAAAAATGTCTCGTGAATAGACTCTTGGGGTCCCTGGGAGATGTTGACGATCTTGGATCGCATGACATTGAGATGACTGAGAGGATAGTACTTGTGCAGGAATGCAGTTTTCAGATCCTCCCAAGTCATCACTACCTTCCGAAGTGGTTGATCCAGTAAAGAGCTTTGTCCTGAAGGCTGAATGGGAAGGTGTCATCTTGACTACGTCCAACAGGATGTTGGGGCAGTGTGTGGTATTGGAAATGCATACAAACTCCTACAGATGTATATAGGGTTACTCATTGGAATTTCCGTGGAAGTTGGGGAGAAGCGAAAGAAGCTGTGGCTTCATCTCGAAATGTTTGTGGATCGGAGGAATCTGAATCCACTCAATAATGCGGCCGACCCCAAGGTTGTATGCCTGCTTCAATGTGGGCTTGGATCAACCTCTTCTTATTTCTCCCTTGTCTTCGCGAGGTCCATCTACAGAATGGTTATCTTCTTCATCATCATGATGATCATCAAATCCTCCTCCTTGGTTTCCTCCTCTCTCTTTTGACCTTCTCCTCAGATCATTGAGCATCTTCTGGAAAGCGACCTGGTGATGAATATATGATTTATCATGTTTTATACCTTTTATTAAGCAAAATTCATGTTTAATCAATTGCATTTTCCTTCATTTTGTGCATAATTTTCATCTCATTATTTTCATATGCATTGCATTTCAAATCATAAAAAATCCATAAATTTCCTTGTAGAATAAAAATAAAAAAGAAAAAAAATGCATTAACTTATTTTGTAATAAACATAGGCTCCAAGCCCATGTTAACTTTTTAACCATTTTTAAAAATAAAAAAAATGCATCCGTAGAGAGCTCGGTGCATAGTGCGGTTGTCCAAGTAAAGCCATAATCTATATGAGTCATGTGTTGTTGTTAAGTGCTCTACTTAGGCTCATTGAGATGACATGTGATCATAGCCTAGTGGACTCAAAGAATTAAGTCACCATGGACCTGAAAAGCCTTAAACCTAAGCCCTATAAGGTTCCTCTTAGAATTAGGTGGATTAAGATCTTAATCAAGCTCCATTTCTCAATTTGATTCCAGGCTAGTTTAAATGTCAACTATCATCCAAGAAAAACTATATACATATGTACAAAAAGATGCATATTTACACACTATTTTACAATCATGCAAAATTTTTGAAAAATGTTTTGAAATCATGAATGATGATGCATGAAGTGCAAGTTTTGCAAAAAGATATTTACACACATTTACACAAGATTTTTGCAAACTTTTGATTTTCAAAACATTTTGGAAAAATTTTGTACTATATACATAATTTTGTACTATATACATAATTTTGATACAAAAATATTTACACAAGCTTTACACAAAAGATTTTTGAAATCATCTTTACAAAAATAATTTGTACACTAGCTATGTATGTGCAAATAAAAGAAGATTATGAACATGAAAAATTTTTAATTTTTGTGGTTTTTAGCCATTTTATTTATTAAAACACTCACACAAAGTACGAGTTATGGCTAAAGTATATATGAAATATATACACACCCCCCTATACTTAGCTCGAACGATGTCCTCAGAGTCAAGAGCGATGAAGAAGACATAACTCGTGCTATGTATAGGGAAGTGAAAAGAAAGGCTATACAAGAGGGAAATGAAAAGTCAAGAGGGACTCAGGTCTCCCCCCTATACTTAGGATCAAATAATCCTAAGTATAGCAGGCTGTACACTAAGGGAAAACCTGAGTGGAGAATGTACAGGGTCTACCCCCCCTATACTTAGGGTGAAATATCCCTAAGTATAGGCAGCAAAACAGGGGTAGAAAGACACGAAGAAAATGACGAATATATACAAGAAGGAGGACATCACTCCCCCTATACTTAAGGTGAAGAACCTTAAGTATAGGCAACTACAGGAGTGATGGAACAGAACGAAGAACAACCCGGTGTTTTCACCCCCCTATACTTAGGATGAGTAATATCCTAAGTATAGCAAAGATAATCCTAAGCGAGACCTGGGGTGAAAACAAGAATGGAAGAAAGAAGGATTAAAATAAGACGAAACATGTATATACAAAAGAATACAATGTTGAGGTGCCTCTCAACAAGCGCTAGATTTTACGCCCCTAGCTGGGCGCAAAGGCTAGGATAATGCAGTATCAAGGTTCAGGACGGCATCGGTAAGGCGAATGTCGTACTGTCGTCGTAGTCTCGGTGTGAGAACAACGACGAACTCAACAGTGTAAAGTAAGACACCCATGTATACAATCAAGCGGGTGTCTGCTACCGGCCAAAGATATGGGAAGAAGTGATCAGGATCCGGTAGCACAAAAGAAATCGTCGGCTCTGGATCAGATTGGAGTGAGAGTGTGGAGCCGAAGAAATCGAACGTGGAGAAAGATGGATCAGTAATAGAATCGTACACGTCAATCAGTGTCTCAAGCAGGTATGGACAATCAAGATCAGGAGACTCTCTAAACAGACTGATATCCGATGAATAGAATGGAAGAAGATCAGGCAGATCATCGAATATCTCCAGGATGGGCTCATCCTCGCGAGGGTCGTCGAGGTGAGAAGACTCAGAATCAGGATGATCTAAAGACTCGGTTTCGTGTTCCGCCAGATCGGAAACACTCTCAGTAGGTGAAACCGAGTACTCATCGTGTGCGGCATCCTCCCGCAGATAACCCTCGGGGAGAGATGCAAGATCAGAAGTGACAAGAAGAGGATCAGGATCTAGATTGGCATCTGCTCTACTATCAAGTATCCACTCAGTGCACCAGGCTGCATCATCATCTGAAGTGTAAGTCTCGGCAATCTGGAAGCAGGAGAAGGTACTAGTCAACACCGCGGAAGCTGGCAAAGTGTCTGCAGCTGATCCTCGCTCTGCGGCTATGCTGGCTGTCAGCTGGTCCTCAGGAAGTGTATCTATCTCAACAAAGTGGAGGACAAAAGGCTCGAAGACGGGACTCTCTGTATCAACTCTCTCAAAGTGCGGTCCCTCCTCAAGCTGTGGCTGCTGGGCTGAGTCCTGATGACTGTCTGCATCCGAGAAGTGTCTCTGCAGGAAGAAAACTGACTCCTCCGGGGCTGGAAGCTGAAGTGTCTGAATCAATGGCTGCAAAAGCTGGGGCTCCTCCGGTTCCTGGAGTATCAGAAGATCTGATATCCAAGACTCATCAACAGGGAACTCTGGGGCTGACTCGAACTCCAACTGGAAGACCAACGGGAACTCAAGTAGACTCTGGGTCCGAACCTCTGCTATTACAGTCATCTCCTCTGTCAAAGATGCGGCATCATCCAAATCCTCGGGCTGGTGTGTAGAAGTTGAATCACCATGTAAAGTGACACACCGCACTGGTACAACATCGTCCACATGTGTTGTCCCGACCAAGGCATCTCGTGTAGAAGAACTCTGTGAAAGTAGCCTCGAGATGGTATCCAGTAGGTGAATGTCGGAACTACGGTGTGAACCACCACATGTGGTAATCACCAGTGCTATCTGCTCTGCGGTCATCCCCCGCATGGAGATCTCTATCAAGTCTGTAAGTGGAAGTCCGTGCTCAGGGAATCTCCTCAAGAGGTCAAGAAACCTCGGCCATGCCTCGTGCAATGGCTCCTGGGGGTCAACTGAAAAGTCCATGATCAAAGACCGCATAAACTCTGCTCTACGTGGAGGGAAGTATCTCTGTAGAAACTCTCGGCGTAGTTCTCCCCACGTCTCGAATGTCCTCCCCAATCGTCGGTGCCATCTCATGGCTCTGTCGTGAAGCGTGAATGGGAAGGTCCTGCTCATCAGCTCCTCTGCAGTGACTTCTGAATATCTCTGCGCTCTACAAAACTCCTCGAAAGCTGATAGGTGAAGATACGACTCCTCGTGCGCCTTTCCTGAAAATGTCGGCAGTTGCTGAATGTAATCCAACTCCAAGATGAATGGACCTAATGTAGAAGCTGACTGAGCTCCATGTGCTATCTGCTCCTCCATCCTTCCGGAATAGGATATGTCTGCTAATCTCCACTGCTCTCTCTGGTCACCAACGGAGTGCGCTCTCAACTCAGCAACAGCATCGTCCGGGTCTCGCATCTGCTCTAGCTGGTATCCTCGGACGTCTAGCACAGCATGCCCAGAGTGATGAGATGAAAGGGAGGGAGGGAGCGGGGGGTTGGTCGGAGATCCGACCTCCCTAGAAGGTGGACTGGAGTGATGGTCAGAAAACGGAGAAGAAGCCGTAAGAGTCGGCTCGTAGTGGGGGGAATCCATCATCCAGGGATAAAGAAGAAGCAAGTGGAATGAAGGGAGGTGAGGGAGGGAGATGAGAAAGGATCGAAGGGATCTGGCAATCAAACAAGATGAACAAGCAAACCCCAAATTCACCTACGCACACAGAGCTGAAGACCGAAGGGATCGGTCAATTATCTTGTCAATTTTATTTAGGTGATCATCCAGTCTATCAGAGCGATTACGTGAGGTAAATAGGTATCCAAATCTTTCTCAACCGACTGTCCCGTACTGAGAGCCGGTAATCAGTCAAGAAAAGATCGGAGGCTCTATCCTAATGTGCGGATCACTCTCTCGCTCATTCAAACCAGACAAGGAAGGGGTACTCTCCCCAAGACAGATTTTTCGTGAGGTGTCTTTTAGGTCAAGTATGATTAGCAGTCCCGATTTTATTGTTTTTGTTTTTAGGTATTTTTCAATAAAAAGAAACGCCTAACGAATTTTTCGGTTCTCCTGGTTATTAAGTCCAAAACAGGGGGAGAAGACGAAAAAGCCGATGCACGAGAAATCAATGATGCATGCAAAGTCAGAAATGCGTACCTGCCTCCAGCTCTCTACATGCAATATGATCCGCGCATAAAATAAAAGGCAGAAATAAAACTAAGCTAAATGATGCAGCGGGAAGCCGAGTCCTAGACGAGCAACTTCTAGCGAAGAACCGTCTAACCGGTCACCGACCTCCAAGCCAAAGGGTCCGGTCTTGGCCCGTCCCTCCCCTGCCCGACAAATCGGGGGTAGGAGTAAGCGCTTTACAGGACGGGCTACGGCACGTAGGCTACGGAGGCTAGCGAGTCGGTTATTTTTATTATTTATTTTAAGTAGGTCCAATTACGGTCTATAGGAACAGATATGTCATTAAGGTGTGTGGATCCTACTTAATTACGTCACAATCACCAGAAAGTCCTAAATCTAGGGGCTCGAGCAAAAACCGCGAAGAAAACCGGAAAATGACAGTAAGAAAGAAAAAGAAAAGCCGCGAAAAACCGCGAAAAACCGGGGGTAGGAGTAAGCGTGAAGAACCGTCTAACCGGTCACCGACCTCCAAGCCAAAGGGTCCGGTCTTGGCCCGTCCCTCCCCTGCCCGACAAATCGGGGGTAGGAGTAAGCGCTTTACAGGACGGGCTACGACACGTAGGCTACGGAGGCTAGCGAGTCGGTTATTTTTATTATTTATTTTAAGTAGGTCCAATTACGGTCTATAGGAACAGATATGTCATTAAGGTGTGTGGATCCTACTTAATTACGTCACAATCACCAGAAAGTCCTAAATCTAGGGGCTCGAGCAAAAACCGCGAAGAAAACCGGAAAATGACAGTAAGAAAGAAAAAGAAAAGCCGCGAAAAACCGCGAAAAACCGCGAGGTCCTAATGGGTCCCCCGAGCACACCGGTGCTCGGCGAAACAGACCCGCTACGGTCACAAGTCCAAAAATATCCAAGTCCTGTCCCTGTATTATTACAATAATAATGAATAAATGAAAATTCTATCCTAATACCTCACCCACTCAACTCTCTCTCTCTCGCTCTCTCCTGCGGCTTCGTAGAGAAAGAAGCCGCCTCCAAGTTCCTCGGCTGCACCGGCTCCTCGAAAGTCGCCTCCGCGGTCCTCGGGCCCTCGCAAGACAGAGAAAAGAAGAGTGGTCAGACCAATAAAAAATAATCAAATGAAAAGAAAAAGAAATGAAGATACAAGTCAAGGTATATATGCAAAAATGGAAAATAAAATAAACACACAATATAAAACAAAAATAAAAATAAAAGAAAATCAAAATAAAACCAAATAAAACAAAAAGAAGCTAGATACAAAAGCCGCGAAAAGCCGCGGACTCCGAAGAGCCGCGAAAAATCGCGAAACGAAAAACGAAAATAAAGACAAAAATACTACTAAGCCGTGCTCCCCGGCAACGGCGCCATTCTGATAACCGTCTAGATGACTAAGGTAAAGGTATAGAAATGGTCGTTGCGACCTCAGTCACTCAGACTAGTATATCAAGAAAAATCAGACCACTCGAGCAAATAAATCAATCAAGCACAAAAGAAAGCGGCCTAGCTATGAGATTAACATGGTATAGCACCCAGGGTCGAACACAAGGAGCACGGGTTGGCCAGAGGCCTACGAAGTAGTAAAAATAAAATAAAATAAAATAAAAGAATTTTTAGTGGTTTTTAATAATTTTTATATTTTTTTGGATTTTTAATATAATGAGAAAATAAAAGAAAGCAAATAAAAGCATACTTGAGCAATTTATTAAAAGCACCAAAGCAAAAATTCAAGAAAAATTGTTTTTATGTTTTTTAGGTTTTTTAGTGTTTTTGGTGAATTTTTGGGATTTTTCTAAGGTGTATTTTATTTTCTAAAAATCAAACTGTGCTAAAAAGACAAGGTACTGTCCAGCCAGGCCCAAAATCCAAAAATAAAATATTTAAGGATCTCAAAGGGACCTGGAGGTAATTTTCCTGTATACTAGAGAAAACAAGGAAAATTAGGGCACCAAAATTATTGTTTTTGGATTTTTAGATTATTTATTATAATTTTTATAAGTTTTTAGATGTTTTTAGATTTTTAGGGTTTTTGCTCAATGAAAAATAGCCAAAATTGGCTAGAAAATCAAGAAACACACAAAGAACAGTAACTAATTTTTTTAGAATTTTTTTGGGGGTGTTTTTATATTTTTTTGAGAATTTTAAACCTAGACAGTAGCTAAAATAGATGTTTTTGAATTTTTAAAAATAGCAAATAAAATAAAAAATGTCCTCAAAAATTCTCAAAAATTCTACAACATGGCAGGAGCCATGTGTCAAATTTTCATCGAATTTGGAGGTGGTTTGATATTTTATTCAAAAATCAAAAGAAGGGCACAGTGCACAGGGACTTAAGTGCAAATACCCGAAGATCTGGGGGTCCAGGTGCAAATAACCCAGCAAGTCACGCGCTTGGCGCGTGCCTGGGGCACTCAGGGACCTTCTGGTAATAAAAAACCAAGTCCTAGGACCTTTTGGTAACTCGTACCAAAAAGTCCAGGGACGGTTATGCAATTAACCCACTAAAATCCGCACATGCTCAAATAAAACGTTCACAGGGGTATCGATGCAATTACCAAAAAGTATTCATTCATTCATAAACCAACCAGAACTACAGGACTAATACTGCAAATAAACCAAAAGTACACGTGACGAAGCACGTGGCTCACACAAACAGGGGTATAAATGCGAATATCAACAAGCACGAGGTCCAATGTGCAATTTACCCTACGTAAATAAAATGCATAAAATATTTACAGGACTAAATCTGAAAACATGAACTAAGAGGGGGCCTACGGTAATTTACCCTTTTATTAATGTCGAGGGACGGATGCGCGACGCGTGGCAGATCGAACGGCTGAGTTGACGCGCCGCACACCAAAGGGGACCCTCGAATCGATCCGATGGCTGTAATGCTCCCACGTGGCAGATCCAATGGCTCTGGTGCGTTGTGGGGCTGCGAAGGACTCCGGGCTCGGATCGGATGGTCGAGGTGCAGCCACATGCTCGATCGGATGGCTGAGAGGCGTTGTGGCTTAACCTCGTGGCTCAACGGTGAAGATCGATCCTCGTAAAATCTGGCGGTGGATGCTGCTCCGAGGATGGACGGGCACGATCTGATCTGGAGCACCAAGGTCGATCTGACGGCGGACAAGGATGCTGCAAGAACTGGTCGCCGGCGACTTTCGCCGGCCCTCCGTGCGCACGATGGTCCTCGTCTACCGCTCCTGAGGTGCGGGAAAGCTTCGCCGTGAATCCCCGCACCCGATGCTCTGCTCCGATGAAGGCGAGAAGCTCCTGAAAGCTCCGGCGACGTCGACGACCTGGAGCGGCTGTGCTCTGAAGTTCCGACCTCCAGATGAGGTAGATAGGCCTGGATACCTGCACAAGAAGAAAGAGGGGTCGGGGGCAAACTGCCTCGACCCGTCAGAGCGGGCGGAAGGTGGCTGCTGCGGTGAAATGGAAGCTCTCCGGCGAGCGGCGGAGGGAGGAGAGCCGGTACCCTGCTCCGGGACGAGCCAGGGGGAATGAAGGGGTGAAGCAGGTGGAGAGGGGTCAGGTGAAGGTGGTGGCTTGGTCGGATGGACAGATGGATAGACGGAAATAGCTGGCGGCGGCGGCGGAGCTAAACTACTGGAATGCGAAAAATCGAAAACTAAGCTAATCTATGGCCTAACTAAGCTACCTGATGGCTGCTGTCGACTGGGCTGAAGCTCGGCGAGCTTCTGGTCATTGCCTGCAAGGGGGCGTCGCTTCCCCGAGGCTGAGCGCGCTCGTGGCGGCGCACGGCGGCGATTACCACCGGATCAGTGACTCCCGGCTGCCCGGGCCTCGCTGCGACTCCAAGGATCCACGGCTGTCACTCAGGGATGATGGAGGAGCTCACAGGCGCCGAGGGGAAGATCAAAGATGGCGTGAATAGGTCGCCGGTGACGACTTTAAATATGGTGGAGGGTCCGAGAAGAAGGAGGTCGGGCGGGTGGCACGGAACTCGGATCCTCCAAACCCACCCCGGGCGAGGGTCCTGGATGATCTGAGTTTAATCGGAGCCCGGGGTTTGGGTAAATGGCGGCCGGGTCAGGCGGGTGGAAAATGGTGAAATCGGGTCGGGCACAACATACCCGGCTCTGGTGGTCCTGGGGGGAGAGTTGACCGGGGGTCAACAATCCCCCGTGGACCAATCAGAGCCCGCCAAGCAAATAAAACTTGATTTATTTATTTAGGCTAGAAAATGATCGAATTAATAAAAACTTAAAACACAAAGTATTTTTATTTTATTTTTTTCTATTTTTTGGTGATTTTTAATTAATTTTTGGAAATAAAAATAAGGTATTCACATAGTATAGCTATACATAGGTATATATACAATATAGGGTTTTTAATTTTGATTTTTGTTTTAATTTTATTTACAATATATACATAGAATATTTACAAAGAGTTTTGAAAATAATTTTATTTACAAGGTGAAATAAAGAAAGGATCATGGTCTATGTACATGGTGAAAAGATATTTTTGGATTTTTGATTTTTAATTTTTTTATTTTGTTTTTAATATCCTCTAAATATATATACAATATATACAAGCATATTTTTGGGTGAGGAAAATATAATTTTATTTATTTACATAAATATTTACACATGAGCCCCTATCTCCCTCTACTTTGGCTTTTATGCGGTCAGGCCCATGCTGAGCCCTCCCTTGGGTTAGGTTGCTCAATATTTATTCTAAATATTTCCCTCTTTTTCTTTTTCTTCTTTATTCTTTTATTTTTGCACAAAAACATGCTAATTATAAGTATTTACAAACATGCATGCTTTTGCTAATTATTCCTATTTACACATATCTACATGCATTTGCATAGGTTTTTGTAGCTAAAATATAAGAATAAAGAGTGATGAATGGGTATTCATCAGAACCCTTAAGGGGGTCCCTACAAAATGCCCGCCCCTCAAGTGTAGGAGCACGTGAGGTGACGTGGCGAGGGACTTAAGTGCAATAATTAGATATATGAGGGTCTTCTTGCACGTTTTACAAAAATATATAACTGCAGATAAAAGATTTTAGACTAAAAATAAAATACAAAAATGTCTCGTGAATAGACTCTTGGGGTCCCTGGGAGATGTTGACGATCTTGGATCGCATGACATTGAGATGACTGAGAGGATAGTACTTGTGCAGGAATGCAGTTTTCAGATCCTCCCAAGTCATCACTACCTTCCGAAGTGGTTGATCCAGTAAAGAGCTTTGTCCTGAAGGCTGAATGGGAAGGTGTCATCTTGACTACGTCCAACAGGATGTTGGGGCAGTGTGTGGTATTGGAAATGCATACAAACTCCTACAGATGTATATAGGGTTACTCATTGGAATTTCCGTGGAAGTTGGGGAGAAGCGAAAGAAGCTGTGGCTTCATCTCGAAATGTCTGTGGATCGGAGGAATCTGAATCCACTCAATAATGCGGCCGACCCCAAGGTTGTATGCCTGCTTCAATGTGGGCTTGGATCAACCTCTTCTTATTTCTCCCTTGTCTTCGCGAGGTCCATCTACAGAATGGTTATCTTCTTCATCATCATGATGATCATCAAATCCTCCTCCTTGGTTTCCTCCTCTCTCTTTTGACCTTCTCCTCAGATCATTGAGCATCTTCTGGAAAGCGACCTGGTGATGAATATATGATTTATCATGTTTTATACCTTTTATTAAGCAAAATTCATGTTTAATCAATTGCATTTTCCTTCATTTTGTGCATAATTTTCATCTCATTATTTTCATATGCATTGCATTTCAAATCATAAAAAATCCATAAATTTCCTTGTAGAATAAAAATAAAAAAGAAAAAAAATGCATTAACTTATTTTGTAATAAACATAGGCTCCAAGCCCATGTTAACTTTTTAACCATTTTTATTTTTTTCATGCCTAGCTTAGAGGAGCCTCCTCTCCCTCGCTTCCTCTATAAAGGGAGGAGGAGGAGCTCGCCAGGGAGAACCATCCCTCCTTCCGCCATCGCGGCTCTGCCGCCACAGTGACCTAACGACCATCTCATCACCGCAGCTGCACGCCGCGTCGCCCTCCGCCGCGCATCGCCACCGTGCACCCTCATCCACACCCTCCTCCTCACGTCGTGCCGACATAAACCTCGTCTCCTCCACTGTCGTTGTCGTCAGGAGGAAGAAGGAAGGGGTGAAGGGATCCCTTTGCAAATTTCCAATTTCGTTTATTTTTTAAATTATTTTGGACCTTTTTATAATTTCCTAAAAATATCATCAAGTATCTGTATTTTTCTCATTTTCTGATTATTATATTCTGTGTAATTTACATTTTCTTTATTCGAGTTTTTATTAATTACATTTCAGTTCTCTAGGGACTTTTCTATAATCTTCTCAAAGTTTAATTTTTTTATTGCAATTTCCCATTAAGTTTTTTATTGACACACTTCTGTCAAGTTAGGCTTTTTAATCTCAATCAAGCCCTTTAGTCTTTTTGCATTCAAGCCCCTAGATTTTTAGAAAATTACACAAATGTCCCTTGCACTTCTAAAAATCATCAAAATAGTAAATAAATCTGAAAAAATCCCCCAAAAAAATTCTTTACAATCATTATGATGTCTAGAACCTAGTGACATGGTTTCAACATGTTTTAAGGCTCCTAAAATAAAAAGAAAATAAGATTTAGATTTACTCAATAAAGTAAAAAATGCCATTGTAAATAAAATAAAAATTCACGTAAAATGTTTAAGTCCCTGTGGATCGATCCTGTACTTGCCCTATGCTTTATTTGTTATCTGTTGGCCTGTAGTTGAAATAAAAATTATCTGAATATCTTGATTTTCGTGTGTGCACACAACGACACATAAAAACACACTTTTAACGCACTGAAAATCCACGTCTTCATTTTGGCACAGTTATTGAGGATAGAAGTGTTTGATATTGACACTGAAAATCCACATCTTCATCTTGACGTTGTTTCCTTATGCACACAACGACAAATAAAAACACACAAAAAATAGGTTTTTTTTAAAATCGAAAAAAATCATAAAATCAAGTTCTTCTGTTGCACTCGTCTCTGTGGATCTCTCTCCATCTCCTCACTAATTAAACAAGATCACGATTCTGTTTCATGCCTAATTAGATATGTTTTGAAAAGTCACTGCATGGCTCGGACGAAAGCGGATTGAAGTGTTTGTTTATTGTACATTGAACACAATCTCAAATGCATAAACTGAACCTTAGGTCAGTGCCAAAAATTTTGCGTAGGTTTCGTGACTACTGAATTTAAAAACATTTAGCTACTTCTCAGTGAGGGAAGCCTTAGCAGAGTTGGTGATTAAAGGACACTGCATTTGAAACCGTCTTCAAGAAATACACGTAGATGTTCTATGGTCCTTGTACTTGCACCCATACTGGCTGAAAGTGGATGCAACTAATCATAGGAATTCGATACAGTCTTTAAATCTACAAATAGATTTAGGTCAAATTTTTTGTGTGCTTGAGTTTTGTACACAATAAATTATTTTTTGTGTGCTTGAGTTTTTGTACACAATAAATTAAAATTTTGAAAAGATAACCACTTGCGGCAACTTGTGTCTTGTTGGTGAATTCAACATTTGTCTTGTGTTTGTGATGGATACTGATTTTGGTATGTCAGTCCCTCTTGGGTCTTCAACTAAGTTTATATGTTCAAATGACTTGGTCAATACTCCACTCGAAAGTAGATTGTAATCCCTCATCTCCATAGCTTTTGCAAAATAAGGGATCTTGGAGATAATACTTAACCCTTCCCTCTTGACCAAGCAAGGATCTAAAATGCTCTATTCATTAAGGATGACACTAAAGAAATAACACAACTAATGGACGGGCAAGAAAAGAAAAAAACTTGAATGCACAAAATTGACCAATTCCATGGATAATTCCTTAACCCCAGAACCACTGTCAGAGGAACTCCCCAAATTTTTACCACACTCAGAATACGATCTTCACTCACCCGATTTTCTAGAGCCATCCACTTTTAATGAGAATTATTCATTGGATATTGATCTATCATGTCATCCCCATGTACACCATCTGAATTATTCAAGGATATCATTGGAGACAAGTATATGGGATTTTATGAAATCATCAATGAAGGAAAAGAAGATGTTCTTGATCAAACTCGAGGAACAATTTTACAATATGATAATCTATACTTTGAGATTATAAAAGAGAAGTTTCTCAGCTCAATCATATTTCCGTCCACTCCCATTGATCTTGAACTGAATAATTTTGTTGATATTCTTGATGCTCACCATGTGATTCTCGAAAGTCGCAATGCTCTAGAAACAGATATTGTTAATTTAAATAAGTTTGAGGATTATGAATTTGGGTTCACTATGTGGTTTGGAAAGGACAATTTTAGATTTTGATTTTATGGACTATATTGAGTTTGAAGTTAATTTTGAGAAAGAACAAAATGATATAATCTCAACATTCTTGACTCAAATAAATCAGAATGAACTTCAAGAGTCAAGTGATAGAATTTTTGAGCTGGAGATTATCAGAATAACTGATGAGTTTGTGAATGAATTTGAGAATAATTTTGGTGAAGAAGAGAATGATATTGATTCATGGGAGAATTCAACTTTTGAGACAAAATCTAAGAATAAAGATGAAACTGTTTATGATTTATGCAATGAAATCTTGGATGATATGAATGAAGAAATTGAGAGTTTGAGTGATGCATACCTTTTCTCAACAACCCCTGACCAATTGTCAAAAGTCTTCCTCGATGACTCTCTTGGGGACAAGAAAATACTGTATACTTCTATTTCTTTCCCAACATGGGAAGAAGAGCAACTTTAATCGGTGTATGAGCCTCAATTCACATTCTCTATCACCGAATCAGTTTCAGATGAGGATGGCCTTATGTGCCCTGATCCTTTCTGGATCGAAATCGAGGAATACCTCCGAGCACTTGACGATGACCGACTTTCTAATTCAGAGGCTCAATCTCGATTGGACCCATCTTATGTGGTTACATCCTCATTGGTTGCTAATATAGAGGAAGATCAAATTGATAACACACATACTTCCTCTGAGCACTCCCTCCGTCCCATACTTCAAATAATTGAACATGTTGAGCTTGAATCCCCATGGCATGATCTAAGTTTTGATTTGGAATCTACAAATGATGCCATCCAAGATAATTAGAGTGATATCATGGAGGGAGATGATTATGAAGCACAATTGATGTTCGATGACTTTGTACCTAACTCCATTAGCCTTCCAACTCCATCTGTCAATTCTATACACTTCATGTTGTCAGTGATGCAGTCCCACTATACCATCTCTATCCACGGGTTTCATCATAGTATTTCAAATGCAGATGCCATACATATTGAAGACACATGTTATTCCTAACCCAGAAGCCCAGCTGGGGGCGTTAAAACCAACACAAGTTGTGGGATTCCTCCCATAGTTATCTTTCAGGTACTTTCTCTAGCTTGCATTTTTTCACAAATGCAGTTCAATATAAGTATGTGGGAAACCCTACAAAAAATCAATTAGAAAAAAAGCATCATTCATTTGTTGCATCTTGCACCCTCTTCAATCATTTTATCCCATTTTCTATTTTTTTATCACCATAGGGACACGGCTCTTGCTAAGCATGGGGGTGCATTGCATTTCAGGCATGCCATTTTTATTTTATCATATTTAAAAAAAATACATTTCATTTTATGCATTCCGTTTATTTTAAATATTTTTACAAAAAAACAAAAAAAAACATTTTTCATTTTATTGCATTTCTGTTACATTTTTTCTTATTTAAAAAAACAAACTTTGCATCATTTTTACAAAAATTTAAAAAACATGTGCATATATCCAAAATCCTATAAAAATTTACAAAAATTCCCAAAAAAGTCTTTGATTTTTTAGATTTGTTTTTCAAAAATCCAAAAATATTTTCCCTATTTTCTCCTAATTTTTGGGATTAATCTTGTTGTTGCAAGTTTCGAACTTAGAATAAGAAGATATTAAGTCGCTTAATTTTATAGGATTTCATTAGGCTTAAGTATTGTGTTTCTTCATGTCTATTGTTAGATTTAATTCCTTGAGTTCCACGAGTTTTATGAGGTGACCAAAATCTGTGTCTAAATAGATCGTCTTGACAGCTTTAGCACTCTTTTGCTCTTAATTGATTTTTGAACAAATTGCACATTACGCCTTAGTTCAACTTAGTTTGTGTGTGCAAGGAATTGTTTCGATCTCTAGAAAGGGAAGGGAGTGACTCTGAATCTCGAGAAAGCAAAATTCCATGATCTAAGTTCAAGAACCACTTATTTTCTATAAGTTTGGGTATGCCAGCAAACTTTCCTTGTACATGTAACTGAAAGTCACATTTTTTACATGTACACTCTTGATGCCCAATGCCACCAAATCCTATAAAAAAGAAGGCACAATAAGGGATGCATGTTCCAAAAATATATTGCAAAGTAAAGATCTACCAAAGAAAAATCTAATCAAATAACCTAGCTCTACAAAATAAGCCAAGTAGCAGACCAATGTTGCTACCAGTTTAGGAGAGGCCAAAGAGGCCCAGGGTTATGCTCTGCAAAAAGAGAAAAAAGAGAGCAACTGATCAAAGCGATCTACGGAAAACTTCTAAAAATCCAAGTTCTCTACAATTTACACCCACTTTCTTTTGCTGACAGATTCAGGTGAAATGAGAATAAGCCTAGACTTAAAGAGAATAGAGGCTTTAGATTTTGTGGATATCCTAGTATCATGCTTAAGGTTGTACGGTGTACTTCTCTTTGAAGTTGGGAAGAGATATAACTTTTACACGCAGTTCAAATTCAACTCAAGGTTAAAGAGAATATCTATTGATCGGGATGATCTGACTTGACCTAAGGATGGAACCAACTAAAGATGATGGTACATGAGGGCTGTCAAATTGAGTACTCAAATATAACAAGAATCCTAACATATTATTAATCTAAAGGTCGACTCAATCTTTGTTTGCTATTTTTTCAGACTTGGCTATAAATCTCAAGACTTTGTGGGTGTGTCTGCTATAAACCCTCTCTGAGCATTCTCTAGTTGTTTTCTCTTTTTCTTTACATATCATTATTTTGCTCGGGACTAGCACAAGTTAAGTAGAATCTATGGTTGATCATGTTTTTATACCTTTTATTGAGCAAAATTCATGTTTAATCAAATGCATTTCCTTCAATTTGTGCATAATTTTCATCTCATTATTTTCATAAGCATTAGATTTCAAATCATCTAAAAAATCCATAAACATTTCCTTGTAAAAAATAAAAAGAAAAAGGAAAAAAGGGGAAAATGTATTAACTTGTTTTATAATAAACATGGGCTCCAAACCCATGTTAAGTTTTTAACTATTTTTATTTTTTCAGGCCTAGCTTAGAAGAGGCTCAAATGGGCTCCAACCCCCTCCCTCTTCATTTCCAAAAAAAACGTTACACGACAAAATAGCTGGCGTCATCCTGACATCAACATTTCAAAAAAAAGGGACGCTGACATCAGCGTTGATGTCAGCCCCCCATCTTCAACCTCCGGGCATGCCCGCGCCGCTCCACCACCTCCCCCGCGCCACCACAGTGTCGCGCGCCTCCTCCCCTCCCCACCTCGCCAACGCCCCCGTCTCCTCCTCTCCCTCACCTCCTCTATAAAGGGAGGAGGAGGAGCTCTCTAGAGTGATCCATCCCTCCCCCCACCATCGTGTGTCAAGACCCCGATTCCCGGGCCGTCGGATCCTCCCATATCTGGATCTGGTTACTCAATAATAATTTATTCAACAATCACAACTAACATTCGGAAACATACTGCAAATAAAAATACTCAGAAGGAAGTATTTCAACACTTTTCCATTCACAAAATACAGTTCACAAGATACATTGTCCCACTATAACCATTTACATGTACATCAACTGGAAGGAAACACATAAAAAGATTACTAACTACCTTACATAATAAAGATAATGTGGTTGGCCGAATGACTATGTTAGTTGGTTGGATTATTAATGTCCTTGCGATGTCTCACCAACACCTCTTTGATTTTTTATAAATCATAGGATAACAATTAGCGAATTCTAAGTAACGAAGAAGAGAAAAGAAAACAAATTGTGTAATTTTTTTCAAAACTTGTTATCACAAAAAGTTTCATTCCTTCTCATTAATTTAAGTTCTATTCCTTTTTATTCGACGTCAGTGATTAGTCCAGGGAATTACCTCACCACTATATGGACTCCGAAGCTGTGGACACTTCGGGATTGGAGATTGAGTTGATCTTGGTAAGCTTATGCTGCTGCACATCGCCTCAACCAATCCTCCAATACTACCCTGGCAATTTTCTTTTCTTTTATTATCCAGGGTCTCAAGCCCTCAGCTTGGCAAATAAAGGAGTACACCGTCCTCGAGAACTCGATTGCTTAAACCTCAGGCTAACATTTAATCATATAACCTAGCGGCTTTAACTACATGTTATCATGACCCAACCGCTATCCAACCACCCGTGCCTCCACATGGCACGACTACAACTTCCGTCGTTCAACTCGAAGATATTGGCTCCCGGTACCATGCGTTGCAAATCATTCATTTCGTGCGAACTTATCATAACAGGGCAACCGTATACCACCTATATAGGGAGATGCCAATACGGATTCCTTCCTATAAACCTACAAGTTGCATGCCCGACCTATAGTTCTACTCCCAGTCATCCTTAACGCGACATACGATCCTTTTCAAGATCCAACTCAAAACACATCAATTCCTATGATGTACTTCCTCTGTTAAACCTTAGATTAACGTAACCATAAATACTGAGTATAGACTTACACATATATTAATTCATATATTTATGTACTCAATTTATGCTCTTTTTAACTCCCAACCCCTATCTTTCCAAGCCACTACATCAATTCGATGCTTAAACCTTATTTTAGTGGGAATCACAAAGCAACTTTTCACACTTTCTCAAAAATAGCCAAATTAAGGTTCTTTATAGCGAAGAACATAAAATCAAGAATTTCAGTAATCTTGTATGAAAATCCAACAATAAAAGGAAGGATTTCATTAGCTAATCGAGCTCTCTCTTCCGTATACAGTGCTTTATCATGGCTCTTTTTCAACAGGATGATTTATAGATCATGAAATAATCGAATTTCATTTTCGTATTAAAAACGCTAAGAATGTGCCAAGAACACGAAGAACAAATGAAGAACACGAAGAATACACGAAGAACGCGAAAAACATATTTTCTCTTTAAATTTCGGCAGGGCTTCCCCTTATACGGGGTGATATTTCTAGGAAAATTTCGGCAGAGTTTCCCCTTATACGTGATGATATTTCTAGGAAAATTTTGGCAGAGTTTCCCCTTATATCGGGATATATTTCTATGAAACTTTCGGCAGAGTTTCCCCTTATAAAATCACCGAAAGGAAAACAACAAGGAAAACTAAACATGAATTGAAAACCTAGCTCACGAAGCAAACTAAGAGAGGATCGTACCTTCCTCCTCCTCGTTCTACTGGCAGCACTTCACTAGCGCTCCTTCCTCACCTCCTACTCCTCTTCCCGACCTCTCGACCCTATCCCTTGGGGTGATGGTGGTAGTGGAAATCATAGAGAATGAATGGGTAGGGGAAGGAGGTATTTATAGGCTCTAGAAAACTACTAAACATGGTTAGAAAATCATAGTTTAGACCTTAACTGCAGTTAGCGGCCCATGGTTTTGGACAAAACTTATCCGAAATTTAAGGCTTAAGTTAGAACATTTCAGAGGATTCTAGGTTTACTAATGACGCTTAATTAACGTTAATCGTGATTAACTTTCACTAATCACGATTTAACTTTCACAGCTTAAGCTTCTTTCGCTAACTATTGATTAGTGTATGCTAATGGTCATTAGTGGTTTTCAATCCATCATTAGTTTTCTTAATCATGATTAATCGGTCTTAATGATGGTCATTAAGGTTTAATGATATCTTAAGCCTCCTTACTTTCTTCCGAAAATCATAACAAATCGAAATGAAGTCCGATTCACACGAAACGAATTCCGTTGGTTTCCTCTTGACGAGCTGGATCTTATTATATACAATCCGAGATATGCTAAGTTCAAGGCTTTACAATTATAACAACCTTAAAAGAAGTCTCGTCCTCGAGACTTATAATGATGGCATAACAACCTTAAAGATGATTGAGACCATAACAATCTTAAAGAGAATGAACACCATTTCATTTATAAAGAAGATATACAACACATAATGTTATCACTCAAACAATAGGGGTATTTATCTCTCATTTCCGCCTCAGGTTCCCATGTGGCTTCTTCAAACTCTTGGTTCCGCAACAATACTTTAACTAGAGGCACCTCTTTATTCCTCAACTTCTTGATATCTCTATCTAGTATTTCCACATGCATTTCTTGGTATGTCAAGTCTGGCTCAACATGTAAATCATCATAACTTATCTTATGCTTTGGATCCTTAATGTACTTTCTTAGATTTGATACATGAAAAACATCATGTATTGCCAAAAGATGTGGAGGAAGTGCAAGTCTATATGCCACTTTTCCAATCCGCTATATGATTTCAAAGGGACCCACGAACCTGGGTGCCAATTTTCCACGCAAGCCAAACCTCCGAACTCCCTTCATAGGCGATACTTTGAGAAATACAAAGTCGCCTACCTCAAACTCAAGGTCTCTTCGCATGGTATCACTATAGCTTTTCTGACGACTCTGGGCAGTTATTAGTCTTTTTCGAGCAAGCTCTGCACTTCCCATGTCTCTTGGAGTCTATCTGAATCGTAAAGGTTTTTATCCCAACCTCTTACCAACACAAAGGAGTAGTACACCTACGCCCATATAGTGCTTCAAATGGTGCCATGCCAATATTTGTATGGTAACTATTGTTGTAGGTGGATTCTGTAAAAGACAAATGTTTAATCCATGATCCCTTCCATTCTAAGGCACACGCTCGTATCATATCCTCTAGTGTCTAAATCGTATGTTCTGACTGACCGCCTGTTTGTGGATGATATATTGTGCTCAAGCATAGTTGTATACCTAAGGCTTTCATGAAGTTCTCCCAGTAATGTGAGGTGAATCGTGAATCTCGATCGAAAACTACTTCCTTTGGAATGCCATGGAGACGGATCACATGTGTAATATATAACTCAGCAAGCTGGTCTGGAGTGAAAGATAAGCTTATTGGAATGAAGTGTGCTACCTTGGTCAGACGAACTATTATAACACATATACTATCTTTCCACCAGTCGTTTGAGGTAAGCCAGTAACGAAATACATGGAAATACTTTCCCATTTCCATTCAGGTATAGAGAGGGGTTGCAATAATCCTAGTGGCTTTTGGTGTGAAGCATTTACCTGCTGGCAGGTAAAACATGAATTCACGAACTCAGCAACATCCTTCTTCATTTCCGGCCACCAAAAGTTTGAACGAAGATCCTTATACATCTTCGTAATTCCTGGGTGAATAGATAATCTTAAGCAGTGCGCTTCACGCACGATATCTTTCCTTAATTCGGGTGTATTTGGTACACAAACTCTATGGTTATACAATATCCTAGCTTGCATATGGAATCCCTCTATCTTATTCTGCTCAAGTTGTTGTCTCAAGTCTTTAAGGACTGGATCATCCTCTTGTCCTTTCTTTATTCTATCCTAGACCTTTGGTTTGTATTTGGTGAGGAATAGTTATACTATCGGCACAACTATTAAATGGTTTCCATTCACTTAACATTAATAGTACACCCCAGAAGTGGATAGCACTCACCAACTCATGCGAACAAGTTCTTCTACTAAGGGCATTTACTACGGCGTTCCCTTTACCGGGGTGGTAGGAGATGGTGCAATCATAGTCTTCAATAACTCTAGCCACCGTCTCTGTCTCATATTTATCTCCTCTTGATCAAATAGATATTTCAAGCTTTTATGGTCGATGAAGATTTCAAAAGTAATACCATAGAGGTAATGTCTCCATATCTTTAAAGCGAAGGCTACAACAGCTAGTTCAAGGTCGTGTGTCGGGTAGTTCCTCTCATGTATCCTGAGCTGTCGTGATGCATAAGCAACTATCTTACCATATTGCATAAGAACTGCCCCAAGTCCTTCTTTAGATGCATCAGTACACACTGTAAATCCTTCAGTTCCAAAGGGTAGAGTAAGGTATATGTGCAGATGTTAGGCATTCTTCCAGTGTCTGAAAACTAGTTTCACATGCATCGGACCATATGAATGGGACTTTCTTCTGAGTCAGCCTAGTCATTGGTAATGCTATTCGTGAAAAGTCCTTCACAAATCTTCTATAATACCCAGCTAAACTAAGAAAAGATCGTATTTCTGTGACAGTCTTCGGGCATTCCCAACTTATCACTGCACTAACCTTTGCAGGATCAATTAATATACCTGCCTCTGAAATAACATGACCTAAGAAGGACACTTCAGTCAATTAGAAGTCACAATTGCTATATTTAGCATACAGTTTGTTCTTCCTTAGTGTTTTGAGTGCCTGCCTGAGATGGTGTTCATGTTGGTACTTGTCCTTGGGGTAAATAAGCACATCATCAATGAAGACTACTACAAAGTGGTCTAGGAACTCCCTAAATACTCGATTCATGAGATCCATGAAGGCTGTTGGGACATTTGTCAGTCTAAAAGGCATAACTGAAAATTCATAATGCCCATATCTAGTTCGAAAAGCTGTATTGGGAATATCTGCATCTATAATTTTCAACTGATGGTATCTAGATCTTAAATCAATTTTGGAATACACAGTCGAACCCTGTAACTGGTCAAAGAGATCATCTATTCTTGGTAGAGGATACTTATTCTTTATTGTCCTCTTGTTTAGTTGTCTATAGTCAATGCACAATTGCATCGACCCATCCTTCTTCCTTACAAACAAAATAGGTGCACCCCATGGTGAAGTACTAGGATGAATGAAGCCTTTGTCTAACAGTTCTTGTAATTGTACCTTTAACTCACATAACTCTGCCGTGCCATCCTATATGGAGGCATAGAGATAGGTTGAGTATCAGGTGTGAGAGAGATTTCAAATTCAATGTCTCGGTCAGGTGGTAATCCATGTAATTCTTCTGGAAATACATCAGGAAACTCGCACACTATAGGCACATCTTCTATCATTCTATCTGACCCTGATGTAGTGGATACATAAGCTAAATAGACTTGACACCCTTGTTCTAATAGTTGTCGAGCCTTTAGAGTAGAGATGTATTTGACATCATCACTGGATGTCTTTCCAATAAACTGGAACTCTATCGAGTTAGGAATGTGAAAAGTTATTGTCTTCTGAAAACAATCAAGGCATGCATGATACCTTTCTAGCCAATCCATCCCCAGGATGATATCAAAGTCATCCATTTCAATAAATAATAGGGAAACAGGTAACTCTACTATCAGTACTATACAATCATCTAGGATTTCTCGGGTTATAAATACTTGTCCTCCTGGTCCCTTGATCAGATAGGACTGTTGTACTTCTACTGGTACCTTACCCAAAGTGGGTACTATACGTCGAGCAATAAATGAATGCGAAGCACCCGAATTAAACAAGGCATGTACTGAAAAGCCATGAATAGTAACAGTACCTCTTACGACTGTGCCTGAATTGTAGGCTTGTTCTTTAGTGATTGCATTGAGCTGTCCATTAGGAATATGCAAATTAGAACCCGCAACACTTTGTGGTGGCTGTTGTGTAGGAGATGCTCCTTGTGAGCCACGACCTCTACCCTGTCTTCCTCCGTGTGTTTCTCAATTGTTCGAGGTAGTTGTTATAATGTTAATTGGGGTTGGTTTAAACCCCTAACCTCTCAACTTCGGACAGTCTTTCTTGATGTGGCCTTTCTGATGATAGTAATAACATACACGTGCTACTATTTGAGCTGAAGACCCAGCCACAGAGGTACTAGCTCTTGCTGTTAAGTCGCGAGGATATAGTGGAGGTCTAGAGAAACCCCCTCTTCCGGATGATTCCTGGCCCAAAGTCTGTGGCGAGCTTATATTAGACCCAACTGGATGATAACGACTGTCTCTTCGGTTATAATTCGCCTTATGTTTGGATGGTCCACAAGTAAAGTGGAAGCTTCTTCTTTGGCGGTTTTCATCCCTCTCCATCTCAATATGAGAGGTGATGCCCATGGCTTTATCTACACTGGTGGCTCTAAAACCTGCAAGTTTCTCTCTCAAATCTCCCTGAAGATCGCTAATAAATTTGGTAAGACACTCTTGTGGTGAAGCTTTCAGAGTTGGGGAGTAACGTAGCAGCTCCGTAAAGTAAATATGATAATCTCATACATTCATGGATCCTTGGGTCAAAGAAGCCAACTCCCTCCTCTTCAATTCTTCCCAATGGGAGGGACAAAAGTGAGCTCAGAACCTCTCTTCAAAAATATCCCATGGAACATGATCTACTAATTTCTTGGAAATGGCTCTCCACCATCGTCTTGCATAGTCTGTTACTTGACATGTAAAATATATATTAAATTTTATGTCAAACTAGCATGACATATGAAAAACTTGAAGTATATCATATTAATACTTGTCCTATCTTGCATATATATATATATATATATATATATAAAAGATATCTTTCAAATGAGACATGGTTCTTCCATCCCTAAGGAAGGCCAACGATCCCATGCATCCATATTTAATCCATCGGTTGTTATTAAAGGTATGTTATAATTATTATTTAATTAACAAAAAAAATCCATTTTAGTTATTGTTCATTATCTAAATATAGTATGTAAAAATCTAATTTATCTCCTCATTAATCACTCTCCTAATTTGCCATTCACGTTGCCTCTCTCTCCTAATTTGCCATTCGCGTTGCCATCTTCAATCCATTCCAAAACCCTAACCTCACGCACACAAAAAACAGCATGCGACAGCAGCGTTGGCGATGTATTCCGATCGTCTCTGCCATCATCAAAGGCCTCATCAACCTCTTCGCCACCTCATCTCCATCTTCATCGTTGACAAGGCATCCGCACTGAAGCATTGTGGGACGTCAACCTCTTCACCACACTGCAGAGATGATGACTGAAGTGTGTGAGCGGAGGTGGCGACAATGATGTGTGAGCGGAGTTGACGATGTCATGCACGACCTCATTGCCAAGTTCTTCATGCAGGTGCCAACGACAACGTGTCAGTCTGACCTGGATGGTGGGGGATCTGTCCACGGACTACACAGGTGGTGGTGACTATCGAAGAAGTTCTTCGTGCAAGCGACGATGATAAAAATTTGTTGTACCCAGTCCTGGATGAAGAACGATTCACAGTTTGATACAATATCGACGTGTACTATACAATATTGATGTGTATTATACAATTTTGATATGTATTATACATATTTGTTACGTATTTTTACATTTCAATTGGTTGCGAATGAAAAATATATTTTTTTATATATCTTATATATTTAATGTGCATTATACCTTTTAGATGTGTATTATACATATTTGATTTATATTTAATCATCAATTAAACATGAATGCCTATCGTATTTTTATAAAGAACCATACAAATTTTATTATACAAAGAACCATACAATTGTTACAAAGAACCACAGATTAATTGCTAATATGAATTGCATTCTACAAATAACCATGCAAAATTTACAAATAACTGACGACTTTTTGAATGAACCACATATTCTATAAAAAAACATACAATTGTTACAAAAGGAACCACATATTCTACAAAACAACGTATGGAGATACAAACATATGCCCCATGTAATGAAAACTTGACATTATTTAAATATGGTATTGCGAAAAATACAAAAAATGAAACTAGCTAAATTTCATATTTTGAAATATTAATTGGCGTACATAATTAATGCAAAAGATGACGACCAAAATGTCCTTTTGGGCAAATAAATTGATATACCGAAAAAAAGATTTGAATCTAATGGCTACGATCGTTGGACTTTCTTAAGGTTGGAAGGACCAAGTCCTATTGGAAAGGCCTCCTATATACACATATAGGAAATATATCCAATAAGATGCACTTTCCTGGTTGCAAGGAAAGTCCACCATCTTACCTATCCGTAATCAATCCGATGATTATAATTAATGGTTCGTTATTTATATTTTTTTAATGTTGAAAAACCCATTATGGTCAGTTTAGCATATTCTATATTTAGATGCAACAAATATCCCCACAATTATCTCCTCTCTCTTCCTCTCCCTCTCTCTCTCGATGGCGGCATGAGGTTCCTATCCCTATATGTCTCTCTCTCGATGACAGCATGAGGGGAGGAGGTTGCTGCTCATCACTCCTCGATCTCGCCGAAGATGGGGTCATCGTCCTCATAGTACCCATGCTCCTCCCGATGGCTGAGCATGAGCTCCAACAGGAAGCATTCGTTGAGCATGGCCAAGCACACAAATGCATGGTCACCATCCCACTTGGCTCGATGATATGTAAGGATCATTCCAGACCCGTGCTCACGTTGGTATGCCATTGTAATGATTACAATCATGTGTAATGATCACGTTGATATGTAGTGATCATTCCAGACCCGTGCTGACGTTGGAAACGGAAGCACGCCAATGCATGGTCGCCGACAGCCCGTGCTCCTCACGTTGTATGCAATGGATCATGAGCACATCGACGTCCCGGGAAACAGAAGCTCGCTCTGGAATGATCTGACAGCATGCAGATGGAGGTCTGCATGTTGTTTGTTGTTACATCGAGGTGTGTGTGGGAGCAACTTGTATACGACACCTATATTTAACAAGAGAAATATCCATGTTCCTACTTTCTTATTCAATGGGTTGCTGGGGTAGATTGGAGGAGGTGTGGGCAGAGGAGGACGCACATGGAGGAGGTGGGTCGTGGAGGAGAAGGGCGGAGGAGGTACGGGTAAAGTAGGGATGCATGAGAAGGAGAACATGCCAGTTTTTACAATTAGAGATTATTTTTTTACAATCTGAGATCCTTTTTTACAATCTCAGATAGTTTTTTACAATCTCCTATCAGTTTTTTTACAAATTTCAGATTGTTTTTTTTACGTTTATTGTTTCTTCTATATAGTTCTAACCATCCAGTTTTGTTACAGAACACAATATAAATTTTACAATCAATCATGAAATGTTACAAATGTAGCATGAGTATTACAAACCTCATTTTTTCCATTTTCTTTTTCTGATTAATAATTGATAAATTACTAACTATTTATTTTTTTGTAGATCTCCATATCTATATTACAAAAAACACAAAGTTTCATGTAGGCATTATGTAAATTATACAATAATAAACATATTACTAACTATGAATTTATTTTACAAAGTCGGATTTCAATTTTACAATGTCAATGAGTATTTTACAAAGAGGTCAGCCATTCTGCATAGCGCGAAAATGCCACCACGTTGGCGAAACGTCACTGAATAAATAGCAAAACAAAATTGTCAAATCAGATGGGCTAAAATAGTAAAATAAAAAGAGTAAATAAAATTTAAATTTAAAATGGAATTCAAATTCAAAACGAAAATACATTGACTAAGATATCCTTTTAGATAAGGAACCGTTATATTGAGATCAAACGGATGAGATGGTGGACTTTCCATGCATCCAGGAAAGGTGCACCTCATTGAAAGGACCC
>JAZKJV010004922.1:0-61823 GCA_037367405.1 Ottelia alismoides | reverse complement strand
CCCAAGCAGGCGCACTAGGAGTAGGCGCCAAGGCCCAGCAGCAGCAACCACAGCAGCCACAGGCGGCAGTCGCAGGGAAGCGGCGGTCGGGCTCGCAGTCGCGGTCGCGCAGCCGGGACAGGGCCCGGCAGTACGTGCGGTCGTCCCGATCCAAGTCACAGTCGCGCTCCCCGCCCGGCCGCCCGCGCGGCGGCGTGCACCGTGACTCCCGCGACGGCGGCGGCCAGGAGTACAGCGCCAAGCCGTACGGCAGGGACAGCTCCAGGGAGCGCCCCAGGCGGGAGAGCTCCAGGGAGCGGCCCAGGCGGGAGAGCTCCAGGTGCGGAGGAACCTCCAGTCGCGTGCCGCCATCTGCCATCGGTCGTACTGCTGATGCAGTGATATGTGCGGCAGCGGTCAGGTCATCTGGAGATGCTGTCAGGTGCACAATGTGACTGACAGCGCCGTTGCGGGGCAAAGCTGTTATGAAAACCCTGGAGCCTTTCAGCCTAGTGGGCCTGTCAAGCTTGCTGCGATCACTGGTAGGTTAGCAGCCTGCATTTGCGTTCCTGTTTACCCTCCTCTGTCCGTCACTGCTGGCAGTCGCCTGCACTGCAGTGTACGCATCTTTCCCCGATTGTGCGTTTGCGGCATGGCGTTGCGTGTCCTTCAGGGAGCGTCCCGTGTCCCGCACCAGCGCCCGCCCAGCCGGCAAGCGGTCCCGGTCCAGGGAGAGGGATAGGTCCCGGTCCAGGACCCTTGACGCACGGGACAAGGGTAGGGAAAGGTCGCGCTCCAGGGACAGGGAGCGGGAGAGGTCACGCACCGCTGGGCCGTACGACACTTCACGGCCCGCAGCGCGGCGGCCCGAGCAGCAGCAGCAGCAGCAGCACCGCGGTAGCAGCCGTGAGCGCGACAGGGTTGGCAGGTACGGCAATGCGGAGCGGGAGTCTGAATCCGCAGGCAGTTACCCGAGCAAGCGGCAGCGGACGGGTTCGGAGCCGGCCGGCGGCCGGCGCAAGGCCCAGGACGAGGCCTCCCCCTCTGGATCCGATATGGATCTGGACGATTCCGGCTCCGGCGGCGCTGCGTCGCCGGCGCGGCGGCTGGCTACGGCCGCTGCCATCCCGCCACAGAGCGGAAGCGGGCATGGCAGCGCTGGCGGCGCCGCCGCACGCGGTGGTGCTGGTGGCGGCAGCGGGTCCGCTTCGGTCTCTGCGGCGCGCGGCAGCTCCGTCCAGGCGGCGGGCAGCCTGCGGCAGCCCCCGGCAGTGCCTAACGGCAGCAGCGCAGCGCACAGCCCCGCGTCTGCGGGACCCAGCCCGGCCGTTGCCGGCCGTCAGCCACAGCCCCTCAGTAGCGCAGGTGCAGTATCGTGCGCGTGCGCCGCCGCAGCAAGGCTCTGGCGGCGGCGCCGCTCCGGCCGTCAATCGCCTATCGGCCAACGGCGCCCCCTCAAAGACTCCACCGCCGCTTGCCAAGGACAGTGGGACGGGCGGCAGCGGCGGCGCGGCCGCAGTACGGAACGTGCAGCAGAGCGCTGTCCGGCAGCATGGCCGGCATGAGGACCCTTCGCCGCGCCATGCGCCAGGCAGTCCCGGCGGTGGCAGCGGCCGTGACAGCCGTAGCGGCGCCGGGCAGCCCGGGAGCCGGCGCGACGGCAGCACGGCTGGTGGTGGTGCGCCGCGCCCGGCCGGCGAGGCAGCACAGCAAGGGCCGGGCCAGCAGCAGCAGCAGCAGCCCACGCCGCAGCGGCAGCAGCACCGCCCCTCGGGCAGCGCTGTCGACGCGTTTTACGTCACGGACGCGGACGACCCCCTGAGTGCAAGCGCGTTGGTGACGACGCGCCGATGGGCATGGAGCCGGACATGCTCGGCTTCATGGCCCTGTCCATGATACAGGTAAGCGACAGTGGCCGGTTTTGCGGAACCACGTGGTATTTGCATAGTTCGCTGTTTGCGGGTGGGTCGGCGGTTTCGGGTGCGTAGGCGCGACAAGATGTTGGTAGGGACCCCACGCAACAATGTCGCGACATGCTGGGGGGGGACTCGTGCCGTATGGATCAGCAGGCTGCGCCTTATTGTTGCGCCGACGGCGACACCAGACCGCACTGCGCAATGCGCCGACTGCATCGTGTCCGCCCTGGCCTGGCCTGGCCTGACCTGGGCACTCCCTGACCTGGCCTGACCTGGGCACTCCCTGGCGCACTCCCCTGTCCGCGCCGCGCAGTTCTCCTCGAGCTTCTGCATCGAAAGTCCACGCGTGTACAACAAGGGCCATATGAAGCTGCTGTATGAGGAGGCGCAGCGGCTCAAGAAGAAGGCGGACAGCGCACGGGAGGCAGCGCCGGGCAACAGATGGACGCCGCTGCTGCTCACGCTCTACCTGCAGGTAGTTGTGCGGCGGCGCGGGGCGGCTCCCCGTGTGTACGGTGTATGGTGTACCATCCTGGGGTGGGCTCGGGCTTGCCGTACCGTCCCGGCACGACGAGGGCTACTGCTATTGGGCACCAGGATGTCGGTTTAGTTTACAAAGGAGCGTGTGTTTTGGTTTTACCGATGCTGCTGGCCGGTTGCCCTTGTCATGCCTCTTCATTACACCCATCTGTGTAAACTGTGTGATAGGTTCGCGGTAACGAAGCGGACCTGGGCCTGGGGCTGGGGCTGCCATGTCCGCATGATGTTTTCTGCGAGAGACCGTTGCTGACCATGCGTACGTTTCGCCCCTTCCCATTCACTTGACATGCTACAGAGCGCCCTGAAGTTCATGGAGAGCGCGTACGGCAACGAGCTAGGGCCCGACAGGGAGGCAGGCTTACGGTTAGTACGGCTGTACGGACAGCCTCGGCGCCGCGGCCCGCAGCAGCGAGCCAAGGCCCCCTGCTGCGGCAGCAAATGCCGTGCCCGCAATGCCACTTATGGACACGGTAGCAGTTTGCTCTGCCCCTTGCTGCTACGGCCCTGCTGCTATTGCTACTGCTGTTCCTCGGCAGCAGCGAAGCTGTAGGGGCACACTTGATCCGTTGTTGCCTCGGCATACCAAGCAAGGCAATTCCTCCATGTGAGAGGGACTGCAGTCATGTTGAGAACCGTGTCCGTTGGGAGCTGCATCCCAAATGCCAGCTCCGTAACTGACCGCACGTGCCGGCCCTGTAGCAGCATGGCAGCATGCAATCCACAAACAGTTTTGTGCCAGGGACTGTATCCGGTTAGCGAGGTTGGTTGCTTTGGTTCCCTTTGATGTCTAAACGTTGGACAGCCGTTCTACAATGCTGTGGCCTGCGCCCGTCGTCCCTCCCTTCAGACTGTGCAACCAGCACCTCAACTACGCCTGCACCGCGGTGCTCAACCCAGTGTCCAAGGAGGCCCTGCACCTCATGGAGGCAGCCAAGGCTGCTACAGCAGCTACAGCCACCCCCGCTGCAGGCGCAGGCAAAGATGGTGCCGCGGGCGCGAGCGCGGCGGGATCAGCGGCAGCTGGTGCTGCAACTGCCGGCGGCGCCGGCGCTGCAGCTACGGCCGCAGCGGTCGGGCCCGCGGCGCTGCCCGCAGAGCAGCTGGTCTTGGAGGCCATCCGGCTGCTGGCGCTGAAGCTGAGCGCCATATGCCGCTCCAAGGGCCTTATGCTGAACCAGGACGCCCTCACCCGCGCCATGAAGATGCTCGAGGGCACGCCCGCGGCTGCTGGCTCTGGGCACGGCCAGGGGCAGGGCCACGGCGCCGACGAGCGCGGCGACGGCGGCGCGGCCGGCACGCGCCATGCCTCGTCGCCGGCTGCCGCTGCGGCTGCTGACAGTGCTTCCTCAACGCGCGAGGCGGCGGCGGCTCTGAGCGGCGCAACATGGGTGTCAAGCCTGGCACAGGTAGCACTATGCATGTTCCAGAGGGACCTGCTCGCCCAGGGGCCGTTGCTGTACCGTGTATGGTTTGCGTGGTGGGCTGTCATGCCTGCTTGCCGTCTGCATTATGCAGGACTCAGGGGCAGGGTGTGAAGCGGTTGCACTTGAAGGCCATGTCAGCAAAGGCACGGTAGCAGGCCGGTTGTCAGCGCAGGACGCCTGCAGGCCGCTTGACTCCGACTTCTTGTGCTAACATGGCATACCGCTGTGCAGCTGCCGTATGCTTGCACGATGCCACTGAAGCCCTCAGCCTGCAGCGCCGTGCGCGCTGCCGTCCACCTGTGGTCGTTGGTCCCCCCCCCCCCCGCACATTGGCCACACAGGTCGCGCAGGGCGTGCAGGATTTCACCAACGCGGCGGAGATGTGGCGCCGCGCGGCGTATGAGGCGCGCGCCTTCTGCACGCACGTCACGCGCGATGGCGTTGACCGTACGACACAGCTGGCGGCGGCGCGCATCGCGGCGCTTGGCTACGAGGCGGGCGTATGGGATCTGCTGGGCTGTGTCAACCTGGCACGTAAGGCCCTGGATTGCATCACCGGGATGCCTGGCATGGACTGAGCGAGGGATCCAGGGACTGGGCGCTGGATCCAGGGACTGGGCTCTACTCAGTGCAGCTGTGACCGCATGGCGCGGTAGCTGTGGGGTCAACTCGATGGAATGTGTTGTGAGGGGACAACCTACGCGGGCGGAGCTGCATGGGCCCCGAATGGACGTGCGGCGGTAGCGCCATGGCAGCGCATTGCCTTGCTGTGGGCAACGCGCGGTGTGCTGTGCTGGTGGGCTTGCCGGTCCTTCGCACCCAGCCTATGTTCGGGCCGGGCTTGAGTGGAAGCCGGGGTGGCGGCGGCCTGCAAGTGGCGTGCGCTGCAGCGGGCGTAGGCGGACACGCAGCCAGCCGCTCAGATGGTATGCAACGCCGCGTGCTTGCTGCATCAGGCATGCCGCGCCGCAGGCGCGTGATACGTATCAGGCTGCAGGTTGCAAATGGCAGATGCAGCTGGTACAGGGAGGCCGTGCACCCAGCAGCGTAAGTGCGGGTGTTTGGCCAGCGCGGGAACAACGCGGGCGGGAATAGCCAGGGCCTTAGGGCTTGCTTGCCAGTGTGCCACACGGGCGCTATCGTGCAGCGCTACACGGCCGTTGTAGTCCCGAACGGTGCATGGGCTGTCGGCCAACGGCCGTTGGTTGAGAGGCTACGCAGAGAGGTTTGCAGTAGCAGGGAGCGCATGTGAACTCGGAATGGCACGTGACTGGCCCATCAGCTACAGCCTGCCGTGCTTTTGCCGCTCTGCCCATTGATCGGATGAATGCAATACCTGCAACGCGACTGGATTAAGGGGTTCTGCCACTGAACTGTTGGTTGGGGCTTACGACGTGCCGATCGACCAACCGCCTGCGTCGCTCGCCGTGGTTCGCCGGCGCAAGCGCTCTCAAGGGCTGTACCACTGGCAGTAGTCCGATTGACGTTGGTGCCCAACGGCAAGGTGGCACCTCAATATGATTGTCATCAGCCGGCTTTGTGGGTTGCTGCATTAGTGCGGCGTGCTTTAGATGGCTATGCAAGCGTTTGCTGTGCCGTGTCGTAAGGAAGTAGCAGTTAACAGCGTTGAGATGGGTGATGTGCAGCAGTGGCGGTAGTCAGTGTTGGCCTGGCGCAGCAATTCACAGCAACTTGCTTGCATATGGTCTTTACATGGCCGGGGGTTTCAGGGGAGCGACACTGGAGCGGAGCTGGAAAGCGTACGGGAGTCCGTCTGCGTACAAGGAAAGATAGGTAGCCCTAGGGCGTAGGGCGTGACGCCGAATAAAAGAAGCGTTCGCGAAAGACCTTGCGGAAGGCAGCTAGTGAGCCAGCTAGGCTAGCCAGTTGCGGCGAACGGTATTGACGCGTTTAGGCGGGGGCGGACGTAGCGACGAGAGCGGCCCCAGTCATGCTGCGGCTACGGCTCAGCTGTATCATACCACTGTATGTGTTGGGCTGCCTTACTGCGACAATTCCGAGGAGTCGGCGTCGATGATGGACCACTTCAACTGTTTCCCGGTTTTAGCCTTGAATGCCTTGTGAGGGGTGCCGAAGGAGAGTGTAGGACGTCAGTGATGCAATGCTGTCACACGGTATCATAGCTAGCGCATATAGATTGACGCTGCTGCAGCTGCGCATGGAAGGCCGTCTGCCACCTTGCAGTATCGTGTGGGGGAGGCGGGTGCTTTTTGGGTTACAGGTGTTATGGCAGGTGGCGCGTCGCGGCACGGCACAAGACCCACGTGCGGTGAGGCAGGATGTACAGCAGTTGCGCGGCCCGGGCGAGCCGAGGGGCGCCACTATGCCACTGCTCGATGGCGCTTGTAAGGCAGCAGGTGCTAGTTCATGGAACGGGTTCGGCGGCCTGATGCTGGGTTGGGTGAGTGGTGCAGCAACTAAGGGGAGCCCTGGCCGCAGAGCGCGTAACTAGTGCTGGAGCACGCTCCCAGCTGCTCAAATGGTAGTGGGAACACGGCCGCTGTGCGGGCGGCTGACCAGTGGGCACAGTGGCCGGTCGCGCCCGCTCACTCAGCCAGGATCAACTGCTGCGCAATGTACGTACTTGCTTATCGACGCAGCGGTCACTTATTTCAGGTGTGAGCGCAACAAAGACCCAAAGAAAAGCCACCCCCTTCAGTCGCTTGGGTTTCTCGCTGGCGACACGATTGCTCACCGGATTGGCCGCACCTGCAACCGCGACCGCGCCAGCAGTACAACAATCAGCTCAGCTGTATACAACATGCAGTGCGTGATAATGTGGAGGTGAAGGCTTTGTGGATGATCGGCCGCCGCGATCCGACTCAGCTTGCACTGCGCCGCTGTGGCACGGCGGCCAGCCACTGCCCGGCGGCGGCCGCCGCTTATACTATACGGCAAACGGCATCTGCCGTATCCACGCTGCACGACGACAACGCGGTCGGAATGGACGCACGGCATGCGTGGAGGACGACCGAAAACTCTGCAGGATCCACTCCACTCCACTCCAACTGAACTTTTGGTTACTGTTGCCTCGTGTACAGGGTCGAGACCATTGTCGGACGCTCAGGAGCACCTTGAGAATTGAGAATCGAGAATTCGAAGCCAAGCACGACGGGGGCCAGCAATGTTGGCAGATGAGGATGAGGATGTTGGTCCCGTTAGCTTCATGTCCTTTTTCAAGCAGACAGCGGGTGGGCCAGCCCGCCCGGCCCAGCGGGGTGGTGGCGCTTCGCGCAAGCCTAGTAGACCTGCTTCCAAGGGTGGAAGCAGCAATCAAGCAACGCCACCGGTTGGTCAAGGCCCCCATGACCGGCAAAGACCTATTGGGATGCAGCCAGTGCCAGCGAAGAAACGCAAACTGGACCAAGACGACGGTCGTGACGCAGCACAACCCGTCCCAGCCGCGCGGCCTAGGGTCTCGCTGGCCCGCCCGAAGCAGCCAGCTGGCAGCAGCAACACACAACATCAGCCTCGCACGGGCACGTCGCATACAGAGCGCGTGCAGACACGGGGCCAGCGACCCGAAGGTTCCGGTCATTGCGCGCCGGACGGCCGTGGCGACGCACCCAAACGTAAGAAACACTGGCCCTTTCCCACCGATTACAATGATCACTTTGAGACATCCTTTGAGGCGGTGGAAGATCTGTCCCCGGTTCTGCAGCATTTGTGCAAGCAGCTGCAGAAGGGCCGGCACGCGCTGCGTGTTTACGACCCGTTCTTCTGCAAGGGCGGCATCCGGCGGCATTATGCTGCGCTGGGTTTCACGACATTCATCCACGAAAATAGGGACTTCTACGTGGATGTAGAAGCGGGAACGGTGCCGGAGCATGATATCTTGGTCACTAATCCGCCGTACTCGGGTAGGTGGCGGCGGACGCACGCACGGAGCGCACCCATGCACGCCCGTTCATGCAGGCGTTGCATCAGGGCATGCATGCGTGACTCAAGCATGTGTGAAGCATTGCCGCATGCAGCATGCGCATCTCAGGGTCGTGCGTCCCAGCAAAGCAACCAATCCGTCCTGCGATGCCGCGTGCATTCATCCACATGCGGATGCGTAACGCCACCTGCGTAGCTGGCTTCTCGCTGCTGCAAGCATCGATCCCTCACAGCATGTTACGACGTATCCGCCAGTCTCGCGGGCGCTTGCAAGCGCGATCAAGGGCTTTGCCTGTGCACCGCTGCAAGCCTATCCGGGTGAAGCTCTGTTGTGTACAGACACGCGCGGTGCCAGCTCGCGGCGGATATGCTTCATATGCGCGTCGCTTAGCCAACGCTATGCAAGGGACGGTCACAGGGTGTTGTACTGCACCTTCCACGCAGGTGAAGGTGTCGTTCACCTATCAAGCGGTAGCACGGCATGTGCCCTACACCTCCGCGGGTGCAGCGTGATCTTACGCCACCCGCAGCCCATTCCCATGTTATGCCAACCCGCCCACCCATTCCCCTCCACCCCTGCAGCGGATCATAAGGAGCGCGCCCTGTCGTACGTGTTCGAATGCGGCAAGCCGTGGGCACTGCTACTGCCAAACTACGTGGCCAACAAGCAGTACTACAGCCAACTGGTGGCAGGCTTGCCGGCGGCGCAGCGGCCTTCTACATCACGCCGAACGCCCGATACGAGTACGAGCACCCTGAGGGCACGGGCCACGCGACGTCGCCCTTCTACAGCATTTGGTGCGCGGCGACGGCGTGCGTGCGATGGCGCTTTAGCTGAGCGGCAGCGCCGCACTGGCATTGCTTTTGCCCAGATGTACGGCACGCAGCAACGTGGGCCCACACATCGTCATAATCATCATCATCATCATCATCACGTCGGTCTGCCCGGGAAGCATGGCCTTGCCTACGTGATGCCCTTTGCTACGCCACACGTTCTGGCCGTGGCTTGTGCCCCTCGACCAAAGCACCGGCTGCTTGACTTCCGCTCCGTCTGCTGCATTGTGCGCATTCATCGCTAGGTACGTTGGCGGCTTCGGGGCGGCTACGCAGTCGATGTACGACAGCTGTAGCAGGCTGCTGCTGCAAGGCTCGCCTGGCGCTGGGTCGGGCGCTGGCGCCGCCGCCGGCGTGGCCTGGCCCATCACGTTGGCGCGGAGCGTTGACCAGCTGCGGCAGGTACGGCACAGTGCCAGGATGGCTGGGGATGGTGCTGAGCTGCATTGGGGCAGAGGCGCTGCATGGGGCTGCGAACGTGCACCCCCACGTGCAGCGTGCGCCTTGTCCGCGCGTGCAGCAAAGACCCTTTCGTCCGCAGGCCCGTAGCAGCCAGTACGGCGCGTAGAATCGCACACGCGGGCGGGCCCTTTGCGGGCTAGCGCGGCCTCGTGAGCCACAGTTCTGTTCCCAGGGCGCAGCATGGTTGGGTGGCAGCGGTGGTAGTGCCTCGCATCCTGTCGCACAGAAAGGGATTTGCGCAGTCACCGCAAGTGCCGTTGTTGCTGTTGTCGGCTGTTGACCCGGCCGCAGGCCAAGGCGGTGCCAGCCGCCAAACGGCTCAACCCGAAGCAGCGGCAGCGCCTCAAGAAAAAGCAGCAGCAGCACCGGGGGTGAAGCTGCGGCGCCGTGCCGCCTGCCGATCCCGAGCGCAGCAGAGGGCTTGTGCAGGCTGCCGGCCACAAAAGCACAGCAATAGAGCTAGAGGGGGGAGGCAGCGAGCGGGACGGCCTGTTTGCGCGTTTTGCTTGGAGTTCTTGATGCATGATCCATGGATGTACGCACAGTATTGATCTCCTGCCGGTTTCACGCGCTCCAGTCAGTACTTTGATAACGCTGTCGGGGGGTGGCAGGGGTTTCTGCAAGACTAGAGCGGATCGGTGCTCTTGCAGGTGCCAGCGGCTATGGCGCTTACAGGCCGGCTCCCTCAAAGATGTACAGTACTGCCTGCGTACGACATCTACCTGTTGTCATCTATCTAGATCAGCTCCGCTGCCTTTTGAGTTTTGACCCTCGAGTTTTGCTTGGTGCATGTTACACCGCCTGACACTGTACTGACCCGAAACGGATCAAAGGTCCTCATGATTTGTGGTGAACAGTGCAGAGCGGGTCAGTGAGGCTTCCCGTTGATATGGAACCGTAATCGGACCGTTGTCGGTGCCACACACACACGCGACAGTGACGGGGGGCTCCTCTGGCCGTGCGTTGCGGAGAAACGGCAGTGGGCGGCCGGGGTGCCGAAGTGCCCGACTGGTAGCAGACAGACAGACATCGAAGGGGTTCACGCCCCCCGACCTCGACCTTGAACATGCATCTAGCTAGGTTCATGAACAAAAGCCGCACGCTGACGCCGTCCCGTTGAAGCCATAGCAAAGCGGTCGACGGGATTCTTTGAAGAGGTCGCAAGGACTGCAATCACAGACTGTGTACATCAGAGTGGCGAAGCCCTGCTGCACACGCTCGCCGCGCGCGCGCATGAGCGTGGTCGCGCGCCGCGACAGACGGGTCCTCTTCCCACTTTCCGTCATGTACAAGTGCACATACTGCCTTTGCCACCACCACCACGTGCGGGTAGTCGCCTCAGGCAGCCTCAGGGCCGGGCAGCAGTGTGCGGTTGGGCAATTGGTCAGCCTGATGGTTGTCAACAGGTGTCGGCTGCGACCTGTTACAAAAGTGTGGTGTCCAATGAAGGTGCTTCTCCCCAACTCTTGCTTTCCTGTCCTCCGCCGCCGTCAAAAGTGGCACGTCGCATGGCCAGTTCGGTACGCGACAAAGCGGTGCACGGCAGACCGCGCCCGCAAGACACAAAGACAAGGCGCGCTCGCCGGCCGCACCCGCTCCGCACTCCAAGAGCGTTGCGTTGCGCATCGGGCGACTGGTGGCTCTGTACCATGTCGTTCCTGGCTCTAGCCCCAAGCCGTAGCAGGAGCAAACAATTCACCAAGTAGTTCTGGACGAAAGAATGATTTGCGCCCACAGCGCATCGCTCCCGCCCCCCTCCTGTCCACCACCTCCTCCATCGCTGCATCGGCACTTTGTCCAACCATCGCTACCCAGTATCGCACACGCATTATGGCCCCAAAGCACAGCAACGAATGAGGAGCTGCGGAACTATAGAGCTACGGCTGCACGTTTCAGCCAAGCACCTGATAAATGTGCGGGCGAAAGCTCCGCTAAACGAACAGCGTATGCCTGTTGCCACACCACTGGCACACCACTGCCACTGCCACATGTGATGGGTGGCAAGGGGATGAGGGGTCGAGCGCCTATCTGCCCACTGTTGGCCTATCGACTAGCTAGCCAGCTCGCCGGTTGCCGTACGCTGCGGACGCGAATGGGCGCACACAACACACAATGCTTGCCGAGAGAGAGCTACTTCCACATACGGCCCGACCGCCTTTACCCGAGAAGAAACCGCGCTTGCGCTCAAATGAGCAATTGCGGGCAACTTGCATCCCGTGCGCGCACGCGCTCAGGGCGTATGGCAACGGCCGCGCATAGCCATGCGGGCGCATGTGCAGTACGTACAGCATGGCACACAGCCTACGCTCTCGTCGCTGCCGCGCCCTGCCCTGCCCTGCCCTGTTGTCCAGGCCGCACGTGTGTGTATGTGTGTGTTGCTGCCGCCTCTGCTGCTGCGGCTGCAGCTAGCGCCGCCTGCCTGCGCCTGCCGCGCAATGTGCCGCGTCACCGCCTCCGCACCCGGCCGCAGCTCTCGCACATTGCGAAGCGAGGCGTATGGCCGGTGTCCCTGTAGCGCCGCAAAGGCACAGGGGGCGGGGCAGCCAAGGTACGATTCACCCACCACCGTCGACTGAACGTTGGCAGCCACGGCCATTGGGTTGCCATGCCGTTGGGGGCGCAACGCAGGTTGCTATCACTCGCACCCGGAGGAACAGGGCCGTGCATACGCGAGCGGGCACTTGCGGTACATCCTCGTTGTGCCGTACACTTGGGAGGATACCACCGCATTCGTACACGTACGTACCGGCAGTGATGCGTGTAGCTGGCAAAACTGTCCAGCACCGCTTTGCAGCCGGGGCCGCCGCATCTCAGCATCGGGCGCGGGGTGCTGGCGCCAGCGGCCTGGGCCGCCTGCTGCTGCTGCTGCCCCTCGTCCTCGTCCAAGTGCACCACGGCGCCGATGGGCTGGTGGCAGGCGGGACAGGGGCTAGGCGACGAGTGCCACAGCCGGAGGCCACGGAACAGCTGACCTGCACGCACCGCCGCACCACGACGACCGGCGCCCAGCGTGCTTTCAGTGTTGCTTCGCAAGCTAAGGTGGCATAAGATGACAAGAACCCAGCCAGTCAGGGTCACACAGTGAGCGCTTGCAAGCGTACAACACGGGATCAAACCCGCAGCAACCGAGGGTGCCTCCCTGCCAGGGACGGACGGATGGATGGAGGGATGGAGGGATGGATGGGCGGATGGATGGAGGGATGGAGGGATGGATGGGCGGATGGATGGAGGGATGGAGGGATGGATGGGCGGATGGATGGAGGGATGGGCTCTCATGGCCCCGAACAACGTGCGACAGACGGAGGCCGTACAAAGGTACGACACTGCATGCCGTGGCACCTACGCCATGCAACCGCGTGTCGCGGCAGCACGGAGTAAGTGCGGTAACCACACCTCTGCCTTCGCACCCCAAAACCGTTCCACACGACTAACCGCCGCCCCGGAAGGGCCCAGCCCGCAGCCGCGGAGCCGCACCAACCCGCAGCGCCGGAAGCCCACAGCACATTCCTTTGCAAACAGCGGTTGCGCCGCACACTGCACCGCACCTGCCGCGAACACGTCCAGCGCAGCGTACTTGAGCTGCTGCGGGCTGAGCATGGGCGCCGCCCAGTTTGACATGCTGACCGACTTTAACTTGATCAGCGGCGTGCCCAGCACCTGCGCCGCCAGCCGCGCCAGGCCGTAGCCGTGGTAGCCAAGCTGCAGTGCTACAGCCTGTAGCCACAACGTCGTACAACAGGTGATGGTCAGTGCACGGCAAGCCGCAACTGTTGCTATGCTCGGGGGCGGGTCAGTCATCCACAGCCGCCTGGAAGGCGCCCCAGTGGACGGCGCCGGTCGGTCGGGGGGTTACTGTACGGCACTCGCGGCCAACGCAACGACAACCTTGGCAGCAACGGCAGCAAGAGCCGTTCCAGCTGCATGTGACCATCTCCAACCCTGTAGTGTGCATCACCTGTATAGGTGCATCATGCACACATGCAGATGATGACAGGCGAAGCTGCGCGTTCGCGGCGCTGCTGCAAGCGTATGCGCATCCATCCGGCGCCCGTTCATAGAGCGTAGCGTCGCAGTTGTGCGGTTGCGCCCGCTGTCACGTCACGTCACGTCACGGGCAGGCTGCCCACCGTCGGTTTGCCGATGCGCGCCCCGTGCAGCCTGAACATCGCCCGTGCCGTACTGTGACGTACCTGCAGGTCCACGAAGCGCGCGAAGCGCGCTCGGCCAAAGTTGAATGTCGACTTCATTTTGACCTCATCGGCGGTGTCCCAGGCAAAGCCGAGGACCACCAGGGAGGGGTCGGCCAGGAAGGTGGCAGCAGCAGCCGGCAACCTGTAGCCCATCGCGCTGATGTGCAGCACCACGCACACCGTCGCCGACGCCAGCTGCAGCACCGCCACGGGCGTGGGCGGGCCCGTGCTGAAGCGGGGCAGCGGCCGCCACTCCAGGTCAATAGCGACCACACGGTCCTGCGCAGCGCGGCGCGCACGGGGGGATGCAGGTGCAGTGCAGCGGGGGGGGGGAGGGGCATATGCGGGCATGGTGATGTGGGGGCTGGGGGCTGGACTGAAGCGGTGCCGTGATCGGGGGCGCGGCGGCGGCAGCGGCGCTAAACGCCATTGGCGGGTGCAGAGTGTTGCAGTGTAGTGGGGTGACGCCGGCCCAATGGGCACGTACGACACGCGTGAGCAGCACAGCCGCCGACAGCTGTGGACCGCGGCAGGGCCGTACACACACCGCGGCTACAGAACCTTCCTCAGGGCGCCCACAGCACAGTACGGCACTGCGCCTCACTACAGAGCAGTTGCTAGCTAGCTAGTCAGGGTAGGAAGGCAACCGACCCCTTGAGGAGGAGGTGGCCGTCGAACGTCGTACGCATGCAACCTCATGCGCGCCCCGCGCACACACCTGCATGGATCCGCGCAGCTTCAAAATTGCGTCCGCCGCGTGCTTGTCGGATTGCACGAAGTAGGTGGTAAGGCCCTTGGAGGCAGAGGACCATGCACCGAGCAAGCATAGGCAGAGCAGTACAGCGGTCTAATGCAGAAAGCACAGGTACATCATACTCGGCTTCCCCTACCCAACACACCCTTTCTTGTTTGACCGGAGTCCGCCCTTGCCAGGCCTCGGAACAACCCCGGTGTTGGCGCGCAGGTCGCACGGGCAACAAAGTCCGGGCCATGGGTGCTATCCGTGCTGTCGCACGAAGGTAGCACGGCACGTACTGCACACGCGCACCTCGGGCAAGATGAGTTTGTCGTAGCCGCGCGCCAGGCTGATGCGCTGTACGGCAGCAGCGGGGTGGTCAAACACCGCCTGCCAGTTGACGCTAGGCACTTTGACCTACAGGGAGGCTCGGAGGCACACGGCGCGCAACACATCTAGTAACTCCCAGGGCTTGGGCTCACCATGTCGTACGTTAGTGCAGGTGCGAACCGCCTGCTGGACAGGCAGTTGCGCCGTGTGTGCCGAGTTTGCTAGGCACGCGTACCGTACCGTACCGCACCGTACAGCGTTGTCAAGCGCACTCGTTAGAAGGCTCAATGACATGCACACACCGCGACCATATCCCTGAAGGTCACTGCGCGGCACGTCAAAAGGGACTGTAGTGTGCCCCGGCCGACCCATACGGCAAGCTTAGGCCTCCAACGCCTGCATTCGCAACCCAGCCCAGCCCAGTACTCACGTCAAAGCGGCACCACCCATCACCATCATCGTGCGCCGCCGCGCTGCACGACGGCGGGCAACCGGCCACGCTGACTGGTGGCCGCGTGGCGCACTTGGGCGCTGCGGCGGCGGCGGCGCCGCCGCCAAGCGGCGCAGCCACGGCAGCTGCGCCGCGGGCCGCGGCCGCCGTCGCAAGGCCCGCAGTCGCTTGGAGGCCATGCGGCCCGCCGCTACCTGGGCGATGTAGATGACGCGGCTGGTGCTGGTGCTGCTGCTGCTGCTGCATCCGGCATCCTTGGGCGGCAGGGCTGTACGGCTGCGGCTGGTGCTGCTGCTCTCCAGTGTGCCCGGAGCACGGCAGCAGCGTATGTTGGTGCTCACGGTGTTGCTGTTGGTGGCGGCCTTCTGGCGGTGCCCCGTGCAGCTTCTGGCGCTTGCTACTTGCTGGGCTGGATGTGCTCGGTCCACATTCGCTGCAGCCCACACATGCAGTGACCGCCTGGTGGTGGCTTTCACAGCCGCCGCCGCCGCCGCATCGCTGGCAACATGATGCACCATCCGTTGTGTGGTAAGGCCGCTGCAGCTGCGGCGGCGGGTGTGCAGTGTGAACAAGCCCCGCGCTGCCGTACCGAGCAGCGAGCAGCGCCTCTGCAGCGCGGCGCTTTGCACTCTTGATGGCTGGCGGCCTGCACACCAAAGACAGCCAGCGGCAGAGGAGGCCAAATCGCTTTGGCGATGGGCGCTGAACACATGGAGTGCTGCTGCTGCGCGGCAACGCGCTCCCTGGCGCACATGCACCTGCAGTACTGCTGCACGGAGTATCAGCCTGCAGCGCCTTGGCGCAGCGCACTGAGGCAGCGCGCCACGGCAGTAGGCTTCCCCTTGGCCGTACGCCTCACATGTCCGCAAGCCATTGTGCCTCGGGGAAGGGCCCCCTGGTTGCCACTGGGCCAGCATCCCACCCACGCGTGCATGCGGGCCGTACTAACAGAGCGCATGCCACGGCCGCGTCACAGCACGTGAGGAAGAGTGCTGCCAGAGGCCTGAATCGGCGGCGACCAATCATACACATCGCGCACGGGGTGCGCGCGACACAAGTGCTTGTGCACGCTCCCGCGCACAGCTCGCGGTGCCGCATGCGGTGCAACTCACATGGGCGATGCCTCTTGGGCATGCGGCGCCTCCGGGTCCGACGTGCCGCCGAGACCGCTCGGGCAAGCAGCGCCGCACCGTGCTATGGAGCGGTTGGGGCCATGGTCTACGAGCTGGCTGTGGTCAGAGCTTGCCGGGCTCGGCGACCTGCGCTGCTGGCGCAGCGCGCTCTTGAGCTGGGCCATCACACAAGGGAGTGCGCCTGCTGCTGATGGCGCTGATGTAGCGAGGATGGTGAAGTCTCGAAACTGGTGGTGGCGCGCGCAGTTGCCCACAAGTATGCGCACAGACGGTGCACCAAGGAGGGTTTGGCGCAGGAAGCCAAAGGCCATCAAACCCTGGCCGAAACCCAGGCCGCCTAACTCCTGGCTAATTGTACACACCGCAGATTGTGTGGCGGCGGCGGAAAGGCCGGGGGATGAAGGGTGCACCGTGCGCCCCTGCTCGAATAGAAGGTGGTGGTTCTTGGTGCGCCAAGAACGGGCCTAGTGCTCACGCAGTCTGTACATCGACTCGCCGCAATATCGACTCGCCGCAATCTAAACAAGTGTCACAAGAAAAAAAGGTAGGTACCACAAGACAGACTACTCTCGTGCTCGTTGAATGCAGCATTTGTCCCTCGTCAACTTTCCACCTGGCCTGGGCTGCGACTGGCGAGGAGCTGGGTGGGCTTGGGGCCGCCAGGGTTCGACCTGCTCCAGGGAAGCCTTCTGACCCACGGTTTGTACGGACGTTAGGTACGAACGGCCTGGTACATCGGCGCCCCCCGCATTGCTGAAAGGGCTTGCCCTTTGGGCCCCCCAAAATCGGCGCCCCCCCGCTACGCGGCGGCGGCGGCGTCTCCAGCGTTGCTGCATGCCCACCGGCGCATCGGGGCGCTGCGCGCGTCGCGCCAGCCACAGCTGCAACAGCGCGTGGCGAATCACAATTTCGTTCGGGTGGACGCAGAGCGTGGTGAGCACTGAGTCAAACGGCGCCTGAACGGCGCAAGCAGGCTGCCACTTAAACACGCAAAACTAGCACAAGTAGCGTAAGGGCAGTGACGACAGCTCGGCAGGTGCCAGGAGCTCGTTCACGTCTCCGGTGTTCCAACAACAGTATGGACGACACCACCAAGGAAGGACAAGAGGCCGCTATCCATCCCGGCGACTTTCGCGTCCACGTGTGTGTCATGGAACGTGGAACTGGGGCTCTTCGCACATCGAGGGCGTGGCGGCAGAGGTGGTCCCCGGCCACCTGGAAAAGGAGATCAAGGGCAAGACCATCAGCCGCAACGGCACCGAGGACAACCCCGCCTTACACCTAACGCGGGAGGAGCCGGGCACAGAACCCTGTCGTGAAGAAGGTGCGTTCGGGCCCTCACGGCGACGGCCGGGAAGGAGCAGGGCGGAACATCAGGGAGTCATGCGTCTTTGCAGTGCGACAATATGTACGGCGCGTTGACTGGACACGTTGACTGGACACGCTGGCGCGCGCGCTCTTGCGTTGCCGAGGGGGTTGCATTTCTGATATGAGCCAACAGTGCCGGCGGTGGCATCAAAACGTCTCCAGTCACCATAAGTGACTGAATGTCATCCTCTGCAGTTTGTCGGCGCGGGGCTGGTGCGGCAGGACAGCACCATCTGTTGCCTTGGCCTCGTTGGCCAGCAAAGAAGGCGTTGAGCTTTGCCCAATTGCTGATTTATTCATCAACCAACCGCCCCAATCTTCCCCGCTTCCCCGCCGCCCTGTGCCGTACCTGGCTAAAGGCAAGCGAGCTGCAATGTGCTGCAGCCGGATGAGCACGTGGATACCAAGGAGCACGTGCGCACCGCCCGTCAGGAGCGCATGCACCGCCAAAACGACGAGTAGCGATGACGCATAGCAGCTGCAGGCAGCAGCGGCGGTCTGTGCAGACCAGACGGCGCCTCTTGGCGCAGCGTGCAACGTTATTGGTGTTGTGGTTGCCTGGTTGCGGCTGCGCGCAGTGCTACCATAGCGTCCTCCCGCATACATGCAGCGTTGCCCCTGGCATGCGTCACCGGTCGGCTTGGCGCCAACAGCCGCCGTGCATGTTGAGCGACAAGGGGCTAGCACTGTGGTTGAACGGGCTGACTGCGCAAGGGTTATCGTCGAGCTCTCGGGGGCGCTGGAGCCCGCCGCGGGGCCCCCGGCGGATGCGCTCTGGGCCGACGCCTGCGTGCTGGACATGCCCAAAGCGCGCAGCCTGTGGACTGTCGACGAGCAGCTTGCCGTGGGTTCGGCGCCGCCGGCGCAGCGCGCACAACGCCGGCCCCGCCAACCCTTCCTCCTCGGTGCGTGGGATCGCCTGTCCTTTTTCCCGCCTGCCCATGGCCACGGCAGCACCGGCCTCCATGTCTTCTCTGTCCGGGACTGCCGTGCACACATCATTGCTCAGCAGACCGCTCTGGTCGTTCAGCAGTCCGCGGGGGCCAGCCCTCTCCAGGCGCACCTGCCCGAGGTGCCGGTCCGGCCTGCGGCCTGGCCGTCCCCCAGTGGCGGGCCGTCACGCCTTGACCAGCTCGCGGCTGCGCTTGCGGTGCAAAGTGCCGGCTGGCGGTGAGGACGATGGGGCCGACGCACCAGCGTCCCAGCCGCCGCGATGGCTCGACCTCTCTCAGCTGCGCCCTTCCCGCACCACGCGCACCAGCCGGGCGGCCGCGCCCTTCCCGCACCACGCGCACCAGCCGGGCGGCCGCCGCCGCCGCCCAGCGGGGGGTGACGGGGCCGGGCCATCGGCGGGTGCGGCGGCGGGCCCCTCAGGCGCGCACCCCAACCTGCCGGTGCACCTGTACGACTGGGACGGCCCTGGCGCAGCAGCGGTGGGCCCTTCCGGGGCTGGGCCTGCCCGCGGCCGCTGCCACCGTCCCTGGCGCGGTTGCGCCTGCCGCTGTGGATGCTGCTGCGGCGGATGCAACTGGCACCCCTCTGCGACCGCCGCCATGGAAGCTGCGGCGGCGGCCGCACCTGGACCTGGACCTGGACCCGGACCCGGACCCGGACCTTCCCGTACCCGTGAGGAGAGAGCAGCGGAGGCCAGCCCTAGCGGTGTGGCGGGGCCGGTGCGAGGGGGAGGTGCAGGCCCTCTTGGTGGCGGTTGCGGGCAGGCAGGCTCGGGCCCTCTGCCTGGCGCTGGCGCCAGCACGGCCGACCCTTCGAGGCAGAGGGCGCCGTTTGTTGCGAGCGGTGTGGGGGTTGCGGTTGGGGAGGCCTTTGCGGGTGTGCTTCCGGCTCAGGCAGCGGCAGCGGCAGCCGCAGCCGATGGCGAAGCTGCAGCAGCAGCAGCAGCCCCAGCGGCACCAGAACAGCAGCCGGGGGAGCAGGCAGCCCAGCCGCCCGCCGCGCCCGCCGACCGAGCCGACATTCGTGCGGCTTGGTCTCGGCTTTGGAGTGCGCCGGTTGGCAACCAACCGCGCCCGCACCCTAGCCTGGCGCCTCATGCACGGCCGCCTCCCGTGCGACCTGTACCGGGCTCGGGCTGCCCACGGCTGCCGTGGTGTGTGTGCAACACACCTACCTGCAGTTGGCCGGCCTGCGCCCCGAGCAAGCCCGCCGCTTCGCTCGTGCACGTCTTTGTGCAGGGCCCCGCCTACGCGGAGGCACGGGCTTGGCTGTCCGACACCTGGCAGGCCGTCGCCGCTCACCGGCCCCCGCTGACCGCGGCCGTGCTCCTCGGCGACTGCAGTGCCGCCTGGCCGCAGCACCCGCGCATTCCGGCCCAGGCCGAGCTCTGGAACGCCTTGCGGCAAGCCTGGCTCCTGGCCCGATGGGAAGTGCACAGCCGCCCAGCCGTGCTCCAGCGCTCCTCCCACGCCGTGGCAGCAACGGCGGTCCAGGACCTGCAGCACCTCATCCGGTCGCACTTCTGCCTGTGTGCCACGGAACAACGGGTCTTTGCTGTCCTGCCCGGACGCATCCTCACCCGCTCCGTCCCGGATGACCCGGTCGGCACCTTCAACAGCCGGTGGGCGGTTCCCCAGCCTGATGGCGCCCCGGCCCTGGACCTCCGTCTGTCCATGGGCCACCCTGTGCCAGCGCCGCCGGAGCCGCCGCAGCCCCAGCCGGGACGCAGCGGCTGTTGCAGCTGCAGCCTGAGCCTGGGGGGTCTGGGGTGGGCGGGTTGGGGCGGGTTTCCGTTTCTTGGCGTCCTTGTGTTTCCCTGCGTTGCGCCTGTTGTTGTCTCCGTGCCGGGGTTTTTGTTTGGGCCGCCGCCCGCCAGGGGTTCTCCTAGCTTAGGTTGCGCTCTGCGTGGTCTCGGTTCCCCTAGGGGGTACGGTGACTCGCCGTGACGGGCCCTTTGGGTGGCCCTTGCTCCTGGCGTGTGCGCTGTGCGAGCCGTTGCTTTTTGCTTTGGGGCTTTGGCTCCCGGTTTTCGCCTTCGCTGGTTTTGCCTTGGTCGCTTGGGTTCCTTTTTGGGGATGCGGGTCTGCCGTGTCTGGCCCTTCGGGTGGCCCGGGTTCCCTTATGTGTTTCGCTGTTGCTGCTGGTGTTTTGGGGCCTGTTGTGGTGGTTGTCGCGGTGGTTTTCGGCCCTGCCCGTTGGGCCGTTAAGCGTGCTCGCCATCCCGGCTGTGTTTCCTCGGCTCCCTGCCTGCCTGCTTGCCTGCTTCGGTTAGCTGTCGGCCCGTTGCTCTGGGCTGTTTCTCGTCGCCCTGTAGCGCTCTGCCTCCGGCCTGTTTCTGTGGCCTTTTTGCGGCCTTGCTAGCTGCCTGTTCGCTGTTTCCCTGTTTTTAGCTGCTGCCCTCTGTGTCTGGTTCGTAGCGGCTTTGCGGCTGTCGTGACGTTTTCCGTGTCTCCGTTCCCGGCCTTTTTGGCCTGCCTCCCTAGGGCGCCGTGTGCGCCGCCGCCTGTCCGCCTGTAATCCTCCGCTCCGAAAAAAAGGGTCATGCATGTGGTAGTGGCGGAAGCTGATGCACAGTCCAACGCGAACCAAGCCGAGCATTGTTTTGGTGCCATACGGTAACACAAGTGTTACACGGTGAGTATCCTGCTCAAGCACGCGGGGCCTGAGCTAGGTGTTGGAGTCGCTGATACAATGAATGGGACCCCGATGTACGCAAGGGCGGAGCTTCGCCAGGATGCAGCAAGCAGCTGGCCAAAAACTCAACAGACCAAATGTCGTGCGACCGTTGCGATGCAGCGGCCGGGCCCGAAGCTTTGCAGCCACTGCCCTACTACCCCCACAGCGCACCTGCCAAAAGCATGGCATGACCCAACATCTATCTGCATGCTACCTTAGTACGTACCATGTGCTGCATCGCGTTCGGCACTCGACAGGACGCTGTTGCATACCGCCATTGACTCGGCGGCCTTGTGCGCATGCGGGCTCTGGTCGGGTCGGGGGAATCACTGCCCAAGCACAGCACCAGGGCTTGCGCGGAGCACAGCACGAGCAAGGAGCAGTTGGAAACGGTGATGTTGTCTGTGGCTTGTTCCGATCGCACCGTTGCGCGCGCAACATGCGCAGGCACACGCAAGCGCTTCGGCATGCCTTAAACACACTGCGGCCTGCATCCACCACTCGACCACCACGCCGTTGCATATGGCAACTCAAAAAAACTGAGAAACGACTGTGGCATTGACCGTGCGCCAGGCTACGTAGGCGGCACCACCACCAAGCCGCGCCACCGTACCGTCGTCCCCGGCACCGTTCATCAATCCATCTATGAGAGGAGACGTTTGGCCGGCGGTCGCGGCCGGCCGGATTGCTAGTGGCAGCATTTGTGGCACCTGCCGCGTTGCACAACCTGCGCCCTGCTTGCCTGATCTGAACCGAAGTAGTGTGCCAACCACGTGTGCCCCGCGCACAGCAGCGCCGTGGCCGTGGCCAGTTACTTCTTCACCTCTTCGTTCATCCGGCCGCCGCAAAGCAACAGAAACTCAAACGCGTCCTGGCCGTCCAGCTCCCTATCAGCAGGCGGTCAGTGAGGAGGTGGGGGGTGGGAGGGCGTGGCGCATTCGCAAGCGCGGATAGCGCACACGGGCGGTTTGCAACAGTACGGCACGTTACAGCACGAGCGTGGCGTGCCATGAATGCTGTAGCGCAGGGGCAGTCACACGGCGCAAGCCTGCCGAAACAATAGCTACATTTAAGGCTTCACTGTTGTGTGAGCAGCACCGCTCATAGGTGTTTCTGCTGAATCGGCACGCTGCTACCGCCTGCTGCTGCCTTGTACAACAGCCCGGAGGTGCAGTAGCGCGCAACCGTACATGTACGCGGCGACGTATAAGAAAAATCTATGTATGCGTATACATATACGCCCGCAGTCCTACCACTGAGTGTGCGGAACAGGCGCAATACGCACACAAAGGGCAGCAGCACAACAGCGCCCGGCCTAGCGTACGCGCGGGCGCTACAGATGCAGCAAAACAGCGCCCGGCCTAGCGTACGCGCGGGCGCTACAGATGCAGCAACTGCACTGCCGCCACACGCACAACGCTGCCACGGCGCACGTGGAACATGACAGCGGCTCACGGCGTTCAGTAGGGCGCCCAGGAGCCAGCGCACTGCACGGTACTGCACACACACACACACACACACACACACACACACACACACACACACACACACACACACACACACACACACACACACACACACACACACACACACACACACACACACACACACATGCTTTCGGCCAGTCCTGCTGCTTGCCATATGCACACACACATGCTTTCTTCTCCCAAGTGCGCACGGCCCCTTCAGCCCCTTTTTCACACCCCGTTTCCGTCTTCTGGTCGTCTCGTTGTCTTCTCCTAACCGTTAGGCCCCCCATAAGCCCCACGGCCGTAACTGCTTGAACGCCCTGTAGCGCGTCGTGTCTTTTCGACGCCTCCCCAGCACCCACACCATGCACCCCAGCACTGCAGCTGGCCCAGTCCCGTTTGCACCAAACAGACCCCTGCCTCCTCCCTTCCCTGCCCCGCCCCACACCCGTACTCGACCCCACCGCCCACACCGCGTGTTGTCTGCGTGGCACTCTGGCATCCACCCTTGCACTAACGTTGGCCCAGGCTCTGCCCTTCCGCAGCCCCATCCTGTGTGCCCCCATCGCCGGTGGTTCGCCTTTGTGCCCGCAGGTCAGTCGGTTACCCGGTTGGTTCGTTGGGAGCATACGCATTCGCATCGCACATGTGTTGTGGGTGTGCCGTCCTGGGTTGCCGCACTGCCTGCCTGTTTGCATTTGCCTGCGCAATTGGTTTAGCTGTGCCGTTCGTTGCGCGCATCGTGTGGGCGGTGTCGTCTCAGCCGGCCCAGCGCTTTGTCTACGCCACATACAGCCAGCTGGTGGGGACTTGGGGCGCCGTCCATCCTCGCTGGCGCCTTTCGGTACAGTCGGATTCGTTTATTCTTCCCACGGTCTCTTTTCTTATAAACACACACTTAGAAGAAGAAGAGCGCTGTTCTGAATACTGCAATGCATGCCGGGAAGCGCGCATACTGGGTATGCGCGCTTCCAGCATACCTGTGGAGAAGTGGGACACACACACACACACACACACACACACACACACACACACACACACACCTGCCTGCCTGCCTGTTTGCATTTGCCTGCGCAATTGTTTAGCTGTGCCGTTCGTTGCGCGCATCGTGTGGGCGGTGTCGTCTCAGCCAGCCCAGCGCTTTGTCTACGCCACATACAGCCAGCTGGTGTGGACTTTGCGCCGTCCATCCTCGCTGGCGCCTTTCGGTACAGTCGGATTCGTTTGTTCTTCCCACGGTCTCTTTTCTTATAAACACACACACACACACACACACACACACACACACACACACACACACACACACACACACACACACACACACACACAAACACACACACACACACACACACACACACACACACACACACACACACACACACACACACACACACACACACACACACACACACACACACACAATTAATTCTTGTCCATGCAGGGCTCGCGCGCGGGCTGCGCGCCCGCCCGGGCGTGCGGCGATCCGCACTTACTTCTGCCGCGCAAGGAACAACGGCGTCAAGCCAAAGTTGTCTACTTGGTTGGCCATCGCCTCCCGCTCCGCATCCGTGAGGAGGTCCATTAGGGCCTCCAGCATCGCGCGGTCGCCGGAGCGCGCCGCCAGGTGCGCAGCCGTCCTGCACGGCACGGCACGCGGGCGTGCATACATGCAATGCACGGTGTGCATGCCCATAACCTTGTCACTTACCCGTATCGGCAACACGGCGCCGCATCACACCGCGTGACTACAGGCGTGTGGTACTATGCGGTCGCGTGCGGCTCGCTTACGGGTGATTAGGGCTAATGTATAGTGCACCAGGGCACACGACAGGCAGCGCTGCTTCGCAAAACGCACCCGATGGGCAATCGAACGAGTCACGCACAGTGCGATGCCTGTAATTCGTTCACCACATGCATGCATTCCAGCGCACAAAGGCCACGCGAAGCTGCCTCTTCCTCACCTGCCATTGCACTCCACCGCCTGCATGCAGCGGGCGGGTTGGGAGGGATTGACTGCTGTGCGAAGGCCGGTGCGCACACGGGGCGCAGGTGCGCCAACGTACCGTATAGGCTACCGTGGCGCGTACGCCCGTGCATGTGCTGATGCAGGCGCTGCACCACAAGCTATTACGCAAAGCCAGCCGACCAAGCCAGAAACCAGCGCGCCCACGCGTACCTTGACGTCCGCGCCATAGTCGATGAGCAAGTCCGCTGCCTTCGTATGCCCCAACTCCGCTGCCCAATGCAGCGCTGTTCTTTGGAGCTGGTCACGCGCGTTGATGTCAAACTCAAGAGTGCGTTCGGCTGTCTTTTTGATGAAGCCTGCGTGGTTCGTGTGTGCAACACACAACTGACGCTCACACATGGCATGCCACTGCAACGATGTGCGAAGTTTCCAATCCTCAATCCCATCATACCCACCTGTATCGCCACGCTGCGCTGCTTCAAAGATGTCCTTTGGAGGCCGAGTAGTCTCCATTGTAAACTGAGCCAGCTCAGCTGCCGAGTAGGTGGTACACACGCACGCAGTTGGGGGTAAAGAAAACTACACAAGACAGCCACAGAACCTCCCGTTCTCCCAGCCGGGGCTTTCACCTACATACGCTGTTGCTGCGCTGTACCAGCACGCCCATAGGATTCCCCTGGAAGACCGGGGGGCGCTGTTGTTGGTGCTCTCCCGTCTGACTGCAGCTTTCCTCCTCAACTCGCCCCGCGGAACACGGTGAAACGGTGATACTGTTTGAGCCTAGAGTAGACAAACGTGTATGCAGAAGGTTCTCTACCAACTGAACGCCCTGAGCAACCAATGTTTCCGGTCCCTGCTGGCGACAGAGCGGAGAGCGGAGAGCGTACGGCTTAGTGAGGCACGGCACCAAGTACGACAGCCTGCTGTGCCAGTACGATTTAGCCTGCAGAGCAGTACAAAAACCTTTCGTCGGTAGCGGGACCCGCGGCCGCCCCCACGGCCGGTTGAGTTTTTGTCGGTGGGACGCGGAGCGCCCCCAAAAGCATGCCCGGGGGGGTCCCAGACTCCCGGGCTTCTGGTGTACACGTGACGTGACGCCGTCCCGGGGGTCCTTGGAACTGTCACTTACACTGAAACTGATGTGCGCCACGCACCACCAGCCCAGTAGCATGGCCGCAAGTCTTGGCATGGGACTGCATGGGACAAGCGGTGGCCGTCTGGTGCTGGCCCCTGGGCTGGAGTAGGTAGGCACTGAGGCGCGGCCCCGGCAACAGCCGGTTGAGCTTCTGTCATTTGGGCGCGGAGCATGCCAGGGGGGTCTGGGGGGGTGTCCCCCCCACAATAATTTTTGATTTGCTTATTTGCATGTTTTCTCCATTTGACTGTTTTTCGGGGTTGTTTGCCGAGTCGCCGGAAAAAAAACGAAAAAACAAAAACAAAACACTCGGAAATTCCGGGCCCCCTCTTTTGCCGCAAAACGCGGTGTGCAAGCAAGGATAAAGCGAAACTGTGCTACACTACAAATGGGGGAGGCGCCCGTACAACTACCTTGGAAAGTTTCGTAATACATTGAACTGCCTTGGGGGAGCCCCTAAAATAACGCCAAGTGCGCAACAATTGATATTAAATAACACCTTTTGAGACACGTACATTGCTAACCCTAGTGGCGGAGGCCCTGATGCACGCTGGGACCCTTAACACGTCACCTGTAATGGCACAATGGGGGTGGGCACGTCACAGCCCCAACCAGTGCCTATATGCGCCTGCTGCCTTAAGACTGAAGACAAACTAAAGCAAAGGATCTTTTCTAGCCGTAGTGCGGCAAAACTTTACAAGCGGCCGGAGAACTGGCAGCTAGGGGAGCCGGAATCATTGCCTCCGCTTCCGGCAAAGTACCAGGGGCGGCCGGGCTGGGACACGGGCTGGTGCTGCGACAAGTGCCGCCAGAAGAACGAAAAGCTAGCAATCGACAGGACGCGCGAGTACCTTGAGCAGCAAGAAGCGGAAAGCCGCAAGCGCACCACAAGGAGCCATGCGCACGCCAGCAGCGCACCGGCCGAGCAGCCCGGCTGGTTGCTCAGGCAGCTTGAGCGCCTCAAGGAGAGCATGCTGCGCAGCAAGGAGTCCAAGGCCAAAGTCAGCAGAGAGCTTGAAAGCCTGCGCGATGAGGCGGCCGCCGCCTTGGACGAGGAGGAGCGGGAGGCCGGCAGCATGCAGCTGCGGTCTGGCGCAACGGTCGGCCAGTACCAGGCTGGGCTGGAGGGCGGGCTGGACCGAGCACCCTACGGCACGGATGTGACGCTCGACAGGTAGGCGTTGCGTGCGTTGTTGCATGGCACGGCTCATGATTCGCCGTCGTTGTGCAACCTCCCTGCCGGCTGCCGTATGCATTAGCAGTCCGTACGCATGGCCAGGAGCGTGCGCGCGCATGCATGTGCATAGGCGCACAGCCGCCGGCTCGCATGCAGTTCATGAGCGGTGTTCGCTGGCACCTGCGCTTTGATGCAGGCCCCCCAGCATCATCACTGCGCCTACACTGTCGCCAGGCGATACGCGCAGCCCAGACACCAAGGTGGCGCCCCACGCGGCACACACGAACAGGCGCGCGGCCGCCGGGGCCGCAGCAAGGGCCGAGGAAAGGGGCAGGCCCCCGCAGCCACAGCCCAGCAGCAGCAGCAGCACGGTGTGTACGGCGGCCCTGCCGAGGCTACCGCTGCTACAGCCGCACAACAGCCGGACCAGCCGCAGAAGGCAAAGAAGCGTCAGTAAAAAAATCGGCCCGTGTCAACACGGCGGGGTCCGTGTTTCCACACGGCACCGTATCCACACGGTGTCCACACGGCACCGTGTCGGCGCCGTGTCCGCCGTGTGGAGACGGCGCCGTGTTGGGCCCGTGTCCGACACGGCACCGTGTGGACACGGACGTACACGGCGCCGTGTACGAGACGGCTAGGGTGCCGTATCAAGACGGTGCCGTGTCCCGACACGGCCGACGGCCCGTGTCAACACGGCGCCGTGCCGACACGTCGAGGCGGCCGTGTGGACACGGCCAAAGTTCTCAACCGGCGCATCTGAGCGCTGCGGCGCGCGCAGGAGGTGCCTAGAGCGCCCCAGCCGGGCGGGCGGGGTCGGGGCTTGGTATAGCTGCCGGGCTGCATCGAGCTAACACCATGATGCATGGCGTATGCGGCGGGCGCGGCGGCGGGAGCGAGTGATGGCGGACCGGCGGCGTTCCTGGCTGCGCACCAGGTCCGCCTGCTGAGTGCGTGGCGGCATGCATACACCCAGTCAAGCACCGCCCGTGCTCAGCTGTGCTTGTTGAGTAACCTGCGGGTTTTACCCAGTGCGGCGGGTTTGATTGGTGAAGGACGGCTGGAAATGAAGTGCAAGCGGGGTCCTTGCCTGCCGCTGATGATGCTGTGTACGGATTGCTGCGCCGTGTACGGCTGGACGGGGTGTCGGTTCAGTTGATGGGCCACGCACACAAGTTGGCAGCCTCTGCGCCGCAATCCACAACAAGTGAGGAGTCAGATCAACGGTGTCACAGCCGCCCGGCGGCCCACATCATGCAAGATCCCGCCTGCCCTTTTCAGTTCCATTGCACGGTGTATGGTGTACGCCACGAACGGAAGTAAGGGACGACGTCATCAACTTGTCCTGTGGGTGACCCACGGCGCCTCTCGCGCCCCCCGCTCATAAAGCCGCGCTGCGCGCTCTGCATTATGACGCTGCCGCTACACGTAGTGCCATGACTCTGCACGCCCAGCGCCCACACAGCAGGGTACTCTGTAGCCAGTGCCGTGTGGCTGGACGTGCGCCTTGAGCTGCTCCTCCTGCTCTAGCTACCCACGCGCCCTCAGCTCGGCCGACTAAAAAAGCACCTCAACGGTGCAGGTGAATACGGCGGACATTCAGGACGCTGGGACGCAGGACGCTATCGCCTTGCCTGGCTTTGGGTGATCATTGTCGCACTGGCATGGAGTGCTGGGCTGTCATGCAAGCTCTATTTTGCATAACAAAGGGACGTGCATGCGCCGGCTGCTGGAGCTGCGTATATCGTGCAGGCGCCTGCCATGCAGCTGCTGGCGCCGCTGCCTGCTGTGCAGGCCGCCCTGCCTGTCCCGCTCACGGCCCAGGCAGCGTACCCGGTGCCACCGCTCGCTCCGTGCAACCGCCCGAGACAGCTGTGGGATCGTGTGATCGCCAAGCCAAGGGTGGCTGGGTTTTGGGTAGGAGGGGGGGTTGGGCTCCCCGGCCTGCTGCCCACCGACGCCATGTATGGCCATGAACCGTGGGTCATCGTTGGGGGGAAGAGTGAGCGCGCGCGCACTCGGACATGTCCGCGGCCGGCCTCGGCACTCAGGCAACACGTCTATGACACAATTGCACGTGCACGGATGTGGTGGGGGGCTGGTGCCTGTGGCGTGGTGGCGCGCACAGAAGGGGGGGGTGGGCTCCCCGACAAACCCGTTCTCACGCACCCTCTGCACCCAGGCTGTCATGCAACAACAACGGTGGCGGACTGACCGCCCTCGGCACCAGCGCGAAGATAATTAGGGTCCACGTGCGACGATGTGTGCTGCGGCGGCTGATGGCTTGATTGTTGGATGAATCGATTTGCTGGCCGGGTTTGAATTGGGATGGCCATGTGGTGCACAGCGGCAGATGAGGGAGCGCAAGGCGGTGCGCGCGGCGTGGGATCGTATGCAGTGATGTGATATGGGCTGGCGTCATGGATGGATGGCGGAGAGGGGGCGGTGGCGGCGGCAGGCTGCTGAGTGTCGGCAAAAAGTGTGTGTGTTTAAAAGAAAAGAGACTGTGTGTGTGTGTGTGTGTGCGCGCGTGTGTTTATAAGAAAAGAGACCGTGGGAAGAACAAACGAATCCGACTGTACCGAAAGGCGCAGCGAGGATGGACGGCGCAAAGTCCACACCAGCTGGCTGTATGTGGCGTAGACAAAGCGCTGGGCTGGCTGCGCGTGTGTGTGTGTGTGTGTGTGTGTGTGTGTGTGTGTGTGTGTGTGTGTGTGTGTGTGTGTGTGTGTGTGTGTGTGTGTGTGTGTGTGTGTGTGTGTGTGTGTGTGTGTGTGTGTGTGCGTGTCGAGTATGTCTGTATGGGCGCCCGCGCCTCCTCCCGCGCACGAACCCAGCCCAGACTGCAAGACAAGGCGAAGCGATGTAGTAGCACAGCGCGGGAGTAAGGCAGGCGGCGGGGGCTAGCTGCATCCGAGGTATGTTTTTGGTGTCGGCCATTATGCCCAAATCGATGTAATGTGGCAATACAATAACATGGAATTACATGAAGTAGAGTTGGTGGTAGCCGGGTTCAGAACACTTCAGAACCCCGCATCATAGGCCGCGCGTGCGCAACTGTAAAACCGTGCCCTGTTGACAGCAAAGGGGATCGGAGGCGTGGGCGTGGTTGGCTTGGCGAGCACGCCGTCATTACTACTGGCCGTGACGCCGTAACCGTGCACAGCCTTGATATGAAAGGAGGCTGTAACCCACTCCGCAATCGCATGGTCGCATTTGTCAAGTGCGCGTTTGAAGATGATCCGATAAGAGTAACCGTGCCGGTGCACCGCATGCAGCGCGTTGCGGCGCGCGTTCACCGCGCCGGCGCGTGCAATACCGGGAGCAGCTTCTTCTCTGGGCGGCCCGCCGCGCAGACGTTTTGCGGCGGTACGGAGGAAGCCGCGTGGTCTGCTTGTGTGGTGCGACGCTGCCGGAGCTCCGTGACCGGACCGGCTGGACCAGCAGCAACGACGACTGACGTACGGCATCATCCGAGTGATCACTGCCTGCCTGATGAGCGACATTCAAATTTCGGTCGGTGGCACGTCCGCAAGACAGCAAGGGCAGCATCTGTATTGCAACGCCATTCCTCTCAACCCTATCGTGCAACTGCAAGCGGGCCTCTTTATCAGCTCACTTAGTTCACTGCCTGGCAGCCGGGCTGCAAGCAAACCAAGGCGCCATGGCGGACAGCGGCAGGAACACGAAGGAACAGTGCCGGCATTGCCACAGGTTCTACGAGCAGGACTACCTGAGATACATCCACCCAAAGAGATTTCCCGACGGGTCTTGTGCCATAGACAAGGAAGACGAGCTGGTCGTAGCCGGCGAGGTCAACCATGCCGTGCAAGACGACAGCCAGCCACAGTGCAGCCAACAGCCGGAGCCGGAGCGCAATGAGGCGCCGCCTGCAGGAAGCATACACACAGAAGAAGGGCGAGCAGGTGTAACTGACGACGGTAGCCAGGGTGCTGCAAGCACCATGCATTCAGACTTTGCGCAGTACTTGGACGCGCCAGGCCCGGCAGAACTCCTGGGGCTGGAGCCAGGCAATACGCCCAGCCTTGCCCATGAGGTCAAGCGCTTCCTTGCCAGTAACCTGCCAGGTACGCCCGCCAAGTTCCCAATTGACGGTACATGGTGCGCCCAACGCAAAAAGCAAAGCCGCCCTGGGCGCACGTTCATGCGAGCACGGCCCTCCGTGCATGTGCAGCGTCAAAGATCAACGAACTTGTGACAGCCATATTCAGGCGGCATCCGGGGGGAGCATTCAGCCTGGACGTAACAGCAGCCGCCATCGCACAAGAGCTCCGGAGCGCGTTCACAGGGCCCGGCTTCCGGCACGTCGACGTTGCGCCGTTGCTTGGGGTTTCGCAACCATTGCTCGTGTCGGTTAGGGAGGAGCAGGTCGACGCTGTTGGGGCTTTGCTGTGTCACCCGCACGGGGAGGCGAGGCTTCGGGCGGAACCCCAGTACGACGAGTACGGACAGCGCCTGTACGGGGAGATGTGGACAGCAGACAAGTGGGAGCAGCAGCAGCAGGTAGGTGCCCTGCTGGCGCAACGGTCGTATTGCTCAGAGCGGCGCCCTCTGCGCCATCGCCGTCTGCGTGCGCCGCCGCTGCATGTGTCCTCACTGGCTGGAGCACACATTCGTACGCAGGGGCCCTGGGGCAACGGCAAGCCCATCATATACCTCATCCTTTGGTCGGACAAGGTGGCGTACGATAAGGCTGGCCGCCAAACCGGCCATCCTATCACCCTATCCCTGGGTGCGTGCGGTTGGCCAGGGCATGCAAGGGCACACGCACCTGTGCCGGCGGCGGCGGCGGCGCACGGCCAGGGCGGCGACACCAGTCTGTCATGATGCACCAGCGCACGTTGCTCATTTCAATGCATGCAGGCAACCACCCGAGCAGCTTCCAGCGGTCGACAGAGGGCACAATCTTGCTGGGACTGCTGCCAACGGTGACGCCAGCCAAAGGTGAGCGCATGCGCGCAGCGTGCGCATGTGTGCTGAGCCCTGTGTGTTGGCAGCCCCACAGCTGATGCGTATGCGCCAGCCAGGCGGCGCGCACAGCTCAACTCGCGAGCCTCATCACGACGCGCAGGACAAAGCACAGCAGCACCAGCATACCAAGAGCTCAAGCGCAGGGTGCTGCAGGCAGGGCTAGCGGTCGTACTGGACGAGCTCATGCAGGCCAGCCGCAGGTGTGTGCTCGCCGCGCCACATGCTAGATGGAGCAACCACCCTCGCGCCACGCTCACAGCCTGTTGCTACTGCGAATGGGTACAGGACACACATATTCCAGGACAGCAGCGGCCACAAGTTCGAATGCAACATAACCCTGGGTGCATATGTCGCGACCTGCAAGAGGCGTGGGATGCCCTAAACATCCGCCATTACCCGTCCGCCGCGTGCGATCTCAGCACGCTGGCGAGGCGTGAGGCGTTCAGCAAGCCAGGCCAGGGCAGCCACGCATTGCGCACCACCGCGGGGATGCGCAAGGTCAGTTCGGGGCAGGACAACCTCCTGCTCGTTGTGTTGCGGGCGGTCCTGCAACGCTACGCCTGCATGGAGCGCTTGACGCCTGCGCTGCGGGCTCACTGACCGCAAGTGAGCCCACCCACATATAACGAAAGCCTCTTATGTGCGTTCAGGCCGTGGAGCTCGCCGTCAAATGCCGCGCGGCTGGTCAAGCGCAGCAAGCGGATGCGCTCTGCCAGCACTACGGGATACACCCACAGGAGGTGCGCGGCTGAATGGCGGCGTTCACAACGCCTTTGCGCTGCGTCAATCACAATACTGCTCAAGACCGGTGACCGACGTAGCTCGCCCCGTCCCGTGCTACCGGCCGCGTGCGGCGGCTGATGCGGTGCATGGCAGCCCAGGCCGTTTTGCGTTGGCTGCGGGTGGGCCCTGGGTGTGGGCGTGTCGCCGGAAATCTGTAGCCGTCGCACCGCGTCCTTGGGGTGCCGTACCTCATACGCGGTCCTTCTCACGCTCACCGCCCCATTCCCACCTAACCCGCCTCCCCCAGACCTCCGCGCCCCGCCCCCCTCCATCAACGCACCCCCAGGTCGCGTTGTGGGGCTTTGCCGACACAGAGATATACCAGAGCTTCGCCGTGACCGGCTGCACCAAGACCACAACGGCATGACCAAGCACATCTTTCAGTGCTTGGACACGTACCTCCAGCAGCGCTGCGGCCCCAAGTACAACAACGTCATGATCATCATCACGGACCGGCTCAACTCGTACCGGCCGCTGCACAAGGCGCGCATCCCGCGGGATGGCCTGCGTGCGGTCAAGACCTGCGCCGAGGTGCGCATGCTTGCAACCATACGTTGGATCACCAACGGCCCTCGCACCGGTCGCGACAGGGCACAGCCGTCCGGCCCGCCTCTGTTGCACTGCCGCACCTTGACCCAGCCATTGGCTCGTCTCTTGCACAGGAGAACAAGGGCCTGATGCAGTTTGCCGTGTTCGCGGTGATGGGTCTGGACAAGTACGGCGTGAAGCCCCACATCGTGGGGCTACTTGGAGGTGGGTTGGCACCTGGTACTCCCTCGGCACAGGGTTGGGGGCCGCCATAGCTAAGCTCCTGACTTTCGCGCATGCGCAGAGTACGCTCGGTGGGCCCAGGTCCGCGACGCCCCCGCCCACACAACCGGCAGCCTGGCGTGGCTGGACGACTGGACGCCCAGGCAAGCCACGCAAGGAAGCCCGTCGCGCTCCGGCCCGCCCTTAGCCATCGACGCTCTATGCATGCCAGCGCCGCCACCACATACGACTGTTGGCCGTTTGCCATCCCCTACTGCTGTGCCTCAGGCTCGCAGCAGCGCTGGTGGAGGCCTTTGGGAAGTTCAAGGCGTTTGACTTTCCCAAGTTCTTCAACATGGGCAAGTACGTCAGCTCCATCCGGCAGTACGGATGTACGGACGTGACTGACAGCGGGCCCAAGGAGGCATACAACAAGATGCTGCGCAGGGCGTACCGCCACACCGGCAAGCAGCACGCCACGGTTGGGCGCCAGGTACGTCGGCAACGGGCCAGGCAAGCTGGTGCCCCTGCTTTGACGAATATCTTACTTGGGGAGCATCCCTCGGCTGCCAGGCATCATCATCAGGCGGCCTAAACCGTAGGCCCGGCCGGCGCTACATTGCAGCAGCAACACCGCGGCACGCGTACAGCATTCCTGCGGATCGCATACGACATGCACGTGTACGACATGCACGTGCACAGGTCGCCGACAAGGTGCACCTCCTGGAAGCGGCGGCCGCGCCGTGCTACAGCCGCCCCGGTGAAGCAGCAGCAGCAAGCAGCGATGACGAGGAGGGAGAGGAGGCAGCGCGTGGCGCTGGCATCGCGCCTGGGACAGGCGCTTTTGGTGGCGGCGTGGTAAGCACGCCGCGGGTCTGCCTCCACGGCCCACTCGCGTTAGAGGCCCACGGCTCACCCTGCGTGTACCCTCTCCATTCAACTTGCTCGCAGCGCCAGCGGGCGGCAGCACATCAAATGCACTGCCTCAGCCGTTCAATGACCCTGCTGGACTGCTCGCGAGCTGCCGGTGAACACCTGGTGCGCTTGGTTTGAGGGCGGCCGTGGTTGCATCATCCGACACGCTGCCCTGACGCAGGCTTCGAGCACACGGCTTTGACGGCTCCATCTGCGTTGTGGGCGCTAGTGAAGACTCTACACGTGCTCGTACGCGACCCCTTGGGCCGACATTGCTCAGAAGTGCAGCGTGCGTTGCTCAGGGACACGGCACCACGCGCGCCGCCGGGCCGCGCATTGCAACACGCTGTACCTGCACGACTTCACTTTTTTCGTACTCGTTGACAGTGCAGCGACGCCTGTAGCGATACGTCCTGCGCAGCCCAGAGCTGCGATCGAGCCGCGGGCTCGCGCCCGCACAAATCAAATTGTGGTGTGCGCCTGCCTACTGCAGGCCTCCCCCAGGTGTTCCGCTTGGAGCTCGAGAACCTGATGCGGGATGCCTGGGACCTTGCAGCAATCGACTGGAGCCAGGTGCAGGTGCGGCTCGGCGCTGGGCAGCGGCTGGTATGCCTTGGGCATGCGCGGCCGGGCCTGCTGCCATAGCGCAACTGCTGCGGCATGCCTGCCGCCTCTGCTCGCCTCCATCGCCGCATTGCCAGGCACTGTACACCCCAACCAAGCGCACCCCCGCTGCAATGCACCGCGATCACGACAGGTTTACGAGCACGCCAGCGCGGGGCTGTACATCAGGGACTCGGGCGCCACGGCGGTCATCAAGGGCACGGCCAGCGGGAGCGCAGCGGCCTCTGACGTGTCCGTACGGCACGTAGCCACCCTTCCGGGGGGCGCAGCCGCTGAGGGCATCGCGTATGGCCAGGTATGCGTGGCTGGCGCCGTGCATACCCGACAGCGTCTCACCTGGCCCACGGCCTGCGGCTGTTATGCCCCCCTACAGGTGGGCCCCACAACTTGCACTCCCTGCGGACAAACCAGGGGTCAAATATCCCATTAGGGTACGCTGCAATGCTCGTATTACGCAGGCCATCGCGCTCTTCTCGGCTGTGCTCGGGGGCCGGATGCTGGAGGGCGCCTTTGTGCGCTGGTACGTCACGCTGGAAACAGCAGACACGTTTGGAGCCTACCGCCGGAAGCAGCGCCCTGGGTCGGCGTTCTACCTGCGCACGCTGCAGTGGGAGCCCAGGTACGTTGGCAGAATGTTGACAGATGGTTGCAGCCGGAATTGTTGCCAAGTGCTTTAAGGGCATGCCAGACGTGCAGGCGGCGTGCTGCAGCCGCTTGGCCTTCTACAGCTAGCCCAGCTGCAGCTCTTGCTGCCCCAGCACACGAATAGCTGCTGCGCCGTGTCCGCTTACAGTATAGAGCGGCGGTGCTGCGTGAGTCGTGAGTGCATGGAGCCCGCGCGCAGATATAGCCAACGCAGCACCTGATCACTACCCGCCACGTGCTGTTGTCCATGCGCAGGGTGGCGGGGCGGCGCTGCCTGAGCCACGAATGCGTGGAGCTGGAGGCCATCATTGACCGCGTATGCATCGTTCCACTGGGCGACGACCGCTTTGCGCTGAACGACTTGGTGGGACCACCGGACCCTGCCATGATGCCCATCGTCGTTGACGGCGCTGCGCCGGGCGCCTCGGATGCTGCGCGTTAGTAGCTCTGGTGAAGTTGGTGTCGTGCAGCACGGCCGGGACACGGCTTGGCGGTACGCGCGCACCCAGGGTCCGCTCGTTGGCATGTGCTGCATGTACTATGCCGGTGCTACCTTGCCGTGCATGCGGAGATGCGCCTGTGCAAACCGCCCATGCCGAAGGTTGGTTGGGAGTGAAAACCGCGCGGCGCCCGATCCGTGTCTTGCGCTGCTGGGAGTGGGGCATGGGTGGCAACAACACGACCGCATGCCTGTGCAAGTAGTAAGTAAGTACAGCGTGCGGTTGCATGGTTCCTTGAACGGATAACGTACGGTACTGCCATGTGCCGCGTGCTGCTGCGTGGTGCCAAACACGCACAGCCCCGCCCGGTCGTGAACATGTGACCCGCATTCTTCCTCTTGTTTTCAATGTTGGCTATTGCAGCCTCCAGGCGAGGGCGTGGGTAGCGCGCAGCGAACTTGCTGACGGCTCGGATTGCATGTTGGTTGTTGTGTTTCAGTTTTTGGGTATGATACGGCAGAGGTTGCGGCCTTGCTCAGCTGTCGTTGTTGGCTCCGTCCCTGAAGCGGTCACAGCAAGAGCTACGGGTTACATCTCGACGGACACCCCACCTTGTGTTGCGTATCGCGCCAAGCACGCATTTGGCTAGCTGTACACCTACGTGCATTAGTGCCGCTCGTGCCCGCCACGTGCTGCCGCCAGTTGCGCCATGTTGTAACGCGCCGCTGCCTGCTTACTCCCGCTCACGCCCGCGCCACCGCTCGCTCCGTGCGCGCCTGCAGCAGCAACGGCCCGTGTCCACACGGCGGGCGGCCCCGTATCCACACGGCACCGTGTCCACACGGCGGGCGGCCCGTGTCCGACACGGCACCGTGTGCATACGGCCGCCCGCCGTGTCTCGAAAGAGAAGATTCCTGAACCGATGACTCCTTGAAAACGTAAATCCCGAGAACCCTTCCCGACGGCACAACCTACAACCTGTGCTGCGGTGATCCGCAGAGGTCGCTGCACGCAAGAAAGGACAAACGTTAGACAAGACAGAAGTGGCCCCCCTGGGTGCAATGCGGCAGGCAACAATGGCAGGCAGAAACGTGTGGGCAAGAACAGAACGAGCTGAGGTGCAGTGTTTGGCGTCGAAGGGACCGTGGTAGACTTGCCTGCGGGCAGCAGCGGAGGAGCGACCAGCCACGAGACGGGTGGTCAGCGAAGCAGGGAGGCGCGGAGCAACATACAGTATGCAGCAGGCAAACCAGGGGGGAAAGAAGCGGAACGGGTTGAGGAGGTATACAAGGGAAGTGCACAGTGAGGGAGGAAGGCTGAGGGGCTGGATTCGAAAGGAAGGTGTGCGAAAACGGGTTAGGATCTGAAGTGGTGCATACGGACCATACGGACAATACGGACAAGCGAAACGCGTCTCCGGGACACGGTGCCGTATCGAGACGGCCACCCAGCCGTATCAAGACGGTGCCGTGTTGGGCCCGTGTCGGGCCCGTGTCCGACACGGCACCGTGTGGACACGGGCCCACACGGTGCCGTGTCAGTAACCCGTGTCGACACGGCGCCGTCTTGACACCCGTCTCCACACGGACCCTTTTTTTTACTGACGCTTGCGCGCGCGTACGACAGGTGCTCGCCGTTGAACCAGTGCCCTAGCACCGCGCCGCGCTTGCCGCCGGCTGTACGCTTGAGATGCCGCATGCTGTGGTTTGCAAACTTGGTTGCATCCACGTGCTCGTGCTCAAACGTCTTCAACCCTTGCCAAACCCCCTCCACAGACGCTGAGCGGTCGCTGGTACCGGGGACAGGCACGTTGCCGTGCGGGAAGAAGGGCGAGAACCTGCGGAAGCGCTCGTCAGGGCTCGTGCTTGTCACGTCGATGACAAGCTCGCCTCGCTGCCTCGCAAGGGCCTGCAGGCTACGCTGGCGTTTGCCGATGATGCTGATGGTGCCCGGCATCGGGGAGGCAGCGACTCTGAGACTTTCGAGTGTGGAGCTCTTAGGTGCGCAGCCGCAGCCATTCCTCGCTGCCAAGCTGAGTCGTGCTGGTGCCGCCCAAATTCAAGGTGAAAGTGTGAGTCGGGCGCTGTGGGCGAGAGGGCGTTTTTCGTGCTTTGCCCGGACTTCTTGGCCCTCGCCGCGGCCGCGAACGGTGACGGCGACCCCCATTTGGCTCGCGCGCGGTCGAGGAGGTGGCGTAGGCGGGGAGGGTTTGGGGCGGGTGCTGTGGCATTTGGCCTCTGGTCACGACACGGCCGAGCGGTCGAGCACTGCAGCGGCTGCAACCGCTTCTTTTTGGCCTTTCACCTTTCGGGAGGAGGGCCCCCCCGAAAGGGCCACTTCCACTTTCTACAAATACGCCGCACGGTAGTCGCGCCAATGCCTTTCTTTGCTCTTTTGTTCTACTCGTGCGTTGCCATCAGTCCGGCAATGAACGTTGGGCTTGTGATACGGCTCTTTTGCACGTACCTGCTTGGGTGGCAAAGAGCAGAGCAGCACCATGGCGCCCCGCCCCTGGAACTGCCGGCCATGGCAGAGCTCCCGCACGCTGCTCTAGCCGTGCTCACGGTCGCACAGTATGCGTCTGTACACGGAGGCCCGCTGCCAGCGACCTGGCAGACAGCCAACACTGTGGCGCCGGATTTGGGGCAACCGCCTCAGGCACAGCCCCACCAACAGCGCGGCATTTGGCTTGAGGGGAACATTGAGCCTGCTCTACAGGCAGCAGCCTCCTACGCCAACCTTCACGCCCTGCCTGGTACGCGCAAACAACAAGCGCGCCCTCCCCCCTGCGCGGTTGACGGTGGGTTGACGTAAGTTTCTTCCTCTCTCCCTCGCAGACAACCATTGGGCAAACAGCTTCATGGACGATGGGCCACTTGCGGCCGGAAACATCGGCGCGGTCGTTGTCTACAGCGGCATTGCCCCGCCCGTCCTGTCGTCAATACCTCCCATCCCGCCGCCGGGCGAACTGGGGCCGGCTGCCAAAGGGCAGGTCAGTGAGGGCACTGCCCGGGTGCCCGTGCGCTGCTCGGGTGCCCGTGCAAGCTGGTACAAGCTGGTACAAGCAGTCACTCTTTTTTTGGCCGCCTGCGCGCGTTGTGGCGCCGCTTCCCTTGCGCAGGCGTACACGGCCTCACTAGAGCAGCTTGCCGCACACGGCAACCTTGCCGTCGGGCTGGTCATCGTTGTGGTCACTGGCGAGCCCTTGCAGCTGGGACCGCAACTTCGCTACATGGCCATGCTCTGCGCCGGGCCTCGTCGCCCCCTGGGCCAACCCCAGCTCAGCATTGCGCTCCGCGGCGATTACGCCACGCCTGCGGACAACGCCGCAGCGGCTAGCTGCAGCACCCCGCCACAATACGTCCTGGGCAACTGGGGCCATCCCGTCCCCGCGCAACCCCACGCAACCCCGTCCGCGCGCAACCCAATGGTTGCCGTGGCAGACGCAATGTGTAGGTTTGCGCCGCCGCAGCTCTTGCGTCGCAGTCGCCGTTCGTAGTCGCCGTTCGTAGTCGCCGTTCGTAGTCGCCGTTCGTAGTCGCCGTCCGTGCATGCAATGCATCTTACACATGCATCTTCTTCCTTGCAGGCCGGCACATGGGACGGATCTGCTTTTCGCGGAACGTGCACGGCCGTCACGACAGTTGCGGCATCTGCTTTTCGCCCATCGCTAACAAGGAAGAGGGGCTGGTCATCTGCAACGGGCACAAATGCAAAAGCGTGACGTGCTGTGAGTGCAGCATGCGACGTCTTCAACACGACCCGAGCCAGGGGTAGGTTTGGGATGAGGAATGAAATGCCGCCCGCCACACAGCGCGGCTTACATGCAGTGAAGGGCCGCGTACAGGGCGGGGATTCTAACGAGCGTCCCCGCGTCCCCTCCTGTCGTAGGTGCCTTCATCGCTGCGGCGGCTTCCAGGCGATCGCCCACCCCCACCTGCCCAACGTCAACATCCCCACGCTCGGCGCCGCGGTGTTGGACATCCTGCAGAGGTGCCCCTGCTTCAAGGACGACGACCAGAACGGAACCCAGGGAGAACGTCGCCGGCGCAAGGTGCCAAGTCCGACAGTCATCGTCGTTGGCTACGCCGACGACCAGATGAGCAGCGCTTTCAACTTCTTGCAGCAGCAGGGCTACGTCGTCAACAGCTTGACAGACCCTGATGCGTGCGTTAGCTTTCAAGCCGTCGCCGCAACCCAGGTCGTCGTCGTCCACAGCGACGTGGTGCGCCCTCGTACGCCCGCACGCGCCGTAGGCATGCACCTACCTTCCTGCTGGGACACGCTCTGACCCACCCAAGTATGCGTGCATGCAGGCACACATGCTGTCTCTGCCAAGCGCCAGCACCATCATCTTTATCAATGAAGCCGCGGAACAAGTGGGCTTCATCGCCTTCACCCTGGGCGCAATGCGCGTCGACGCCAGCAACGTGCAGATCCACCGCTTCATCACGTCCGACTACAGAGCGCCGCACAGTTTCGTGGCTGAAGAGCCACTCAGCCAAGAGCCGAACTTCCGGTGCGCCGCGCCCTGGTCGCCTGTACTGTTGTACATGATTTTTTTTGAGGCACGCGCCCCCCCCCTGCACCGCTGTGCCGACGACCCACCCCTCTACCGTGAATGCGCAGGGAGCTGCAGCAGTGCGGTCTCTCGGATGTGGTGGAGTCGGTGCACTCCGGCAGCATGTGCAGCCTGCAGCCGGAGAGCTGGGGCGCGGCGCGGCATGGGGCAGGCCCAGGGCCCAGCATCCCGCTGCCAATGACGAGGTCGTGGTGGGTTTGTGAAACCTGCATTTCAAACCCCTGCACGGCTTTGAGATCCTTGGCGGCTTTCAGATGCGCATGTGCACCCCCCGCCCGCAGGCACCTGCTGGAAATCGGACACCCGGCGCATGTTTCATCGCTCTACGTTGCGCAAATTGACGACCGCGACAAGGTGACGCGCGCACGCAATGGGCTGCACGCCCAGCCGATTGAACGCGCGGGGTAGCGCGCTAACACTGCATGAATGTCCGCGCAGGCCACAGCCGAGACCATTCTAGGTGCCGACGACCACCAGCCACCCAATGTGGTGTCAATCGGCGGCGTACAGCTGATGGGCTCTGGATCGGGACCTGCCAGCTTTGGCATTGCTGCGGCCGTTGCCAATCTCGACACCGGCGCAACCGACATCTCCAGCAGCACCAGTATCCTCAATGGGCTGGGCGACCAGGTCATGACGTTTGACACCGTACAACAAGCTGTGGGCTGGGCACAACAACACCCCAACCACCCACACCAAATCGTCTACATCAGCACGGATGATGTTTTCCTCACAATCCTTGCGCCCGGACTGGCGCCCTCCGCCCCCCAGCCCGCTCTGCCCCCCGCCGCCGCCCACGCCAACCTGATGGCGCCCTCCGCCCCCCAGCCCGCTCTGCCCCCCGCCGCCGCCCACGCCAACCTGATGGCGCCCTCCGCCCCCCAGCCCGCTCTGCCCCCCGCCGCCGCCCACGCCAACCTGATGGCGCCCTCCGCCCCCCAGCCCGCTCTGCCCCCCGCCGCCCACGCCAACCTGATGGCGCCCTCCGCCCCCCAGCCCGCTCTGCCCCCCGCCGCCGCCCACGCCAACCTGATGGCGCCCTCCGCCCCCCAGCCCGCCACCGGCCCATTCCCGTCCTTCGCCGCCACCCTCATCGGCCCGCAGTCTGGTCTCGTCTCGTCCCCTGCGGACAGCGACTTCATCAACTCGGTGCTAGACAGCGACGATGGCGCTTTTGCCACCAACCCAAGCCCCTGGCCAGCTGCCTTCGCCGCCGCCCTTCCAGGTGCCTTTGCCGCCCCGCCCTTCGCCGGTCCGTCCGCCTCCCCGCCCCTGCCCTCCGCCGCCGCCAACGCAAACCCCGACCCCCTGCAAGGTGCCTTCGCCGCCCCGCCCTTCGCCGGTCCGTCCGCCGCCACGCCCTCGGCCGCCGCCAACGCAAGCCCCGAACCCCTGCTAGGTGCCGGTGCCGCCTCGCCCTCCGCCCACGCCGACAGCGCCTTCAAGGACAACATGCAAAACAAGGACGACATGGGCAATTCCGCCGGCGCCGGCACGTCCTCCGGCCCCCAGGCCCTGGCCCCCCCTCCGCCACCAACATGCCCTGGCGCAGGCTCTTCCAACCCAGGACTTCGCACAACACCTCGCCCAAGACCGCCTGCTCAGCCGTCGGGCACGGCATCCCCCTCATCCGAAACCACCCTCACCGCCGACCTGGACGAACATGAAGAATTCGTGGCATACAAGAAGCCAGGTGGCCAACGCGACAACGACGTGTTCGAAGCGTACAAGGGACCCCTGGACCCGCAACCCGAGCCCGCTCCGCCACCCCCAGCCAATGCCCCGCCCGACACGCCGCCCCCAGCCCAACGCCCCGCCCGCCACGCCCCCCCGACGAGGGGCCCGCCGCTCCCTTAATCCCCCGCCCGCCACGCCGCCCCACCACCTCTCCAGCCCCCCGCCCGCCAGCTTCCCCGCCGCCGCACCGCCCCACCACCTCTCCGCCGCCGTGCCAGCCGTCGTCCCCCCCATCGCCCCGCCGGCGCACGGCCTCTCCATCCCCCTGCCCACCGCGCCGCAGCCCCACCACCTCCCCAGCCCCCGCCCGCCAGCTTTCACACCGCCGCACCGCACATCGCCCCACCGCCCCACCACCTCTCCGCCGCCGTGCCAGCCGTCGTCCCCCCCATCGCCCCGCCGGCGCACGGCCTCTCCGTCCCCCCGCCCACCGCGCCGCAGCCCCACCACCTCCCCAGCCCGCCGCCCGCCAGCTTTCACGCCGCCGCACCGCCCATCGCCCCACCGCCCCACCACCTCTCCGCCGCCGTGCCAGCCGTCGTCCCCCCCATCGCCCCGCCGCCCCACCACCTCTCCATTCCCCCGCCCACCAGCTTCCCCGCCGCCGCGCCGCCGACCCACCACCTCTCCGCCGCTGCGCGGACCCACCACCTCTCCGCCGCGCCGCTGACCCACCACCTACCACATGGCTCATCTGCCCACTTTCCAGTCAATTACCCACACCATCCCGCCCAGTATCACCCTCACCATCCCGCCCAGTACCATCACCACCATCACCCCCACAACCAGAACAGCCACCACCCCCAACAGCAGCTTTCAGCTCATCATCCACACCTGAACACCATGGGCCTTGTCCAGCCGCCGCCCCCCTTCCACCACGCCGGCGCAGCCACCGGCCATCACCATCCGTTTGACAACCACAACATTCCTTTCCAGCAGCCCCCAAGCAGTCCCGTCGCCGAGCACTGCCCTGCCGCGGCCCACCACCCCACTATCAGCCCTGCCGCCGCCCCGCACATGCAGCTGCCACAGCAGCACCAGTCGCCCCACTCCTCAAGCAGTCAGGCAGGGCCCGAGTGGCACCGAAAGAACATTCGAATACAGATGTTGCGTGCTGCCAGGCGCAGCGCAGCATGAGCGGTGCCCTTGGCGCCCAGCAGCGCAATGCCGTACAGCGGCCGGGCCCTGCCTGACTGCTTGAGGAGTGGGGCGACTGGTGCTGCTGTGGCAGCTGCATGTGCGGGGCGGCGGCAGGGCTGATAGTGGGGTGGTGGGCCGCGGCAGGGCAGTGCTCGGCGACGGGACTGCTTGGGGGCTGCTGGGAAGGAATGTTGTGGTTGTCAAACGGATGGTGATGGCCGGTGGCTGCGCCGGCGTGGTGGAAGGGGGGCGGCGGCTGGACAAGGCCCATGGTGTTCAGGTGTGGATGATGAGCTGAAAGCTGCTGTTGGGGTGGTGGCTGTTCTGGTTGTGGGGGTGATGGTGGTGATGGTACTGGGCGGGATGGTGAGGGTGATACTGGGCGGGATGGTGTGGGTAATTGACTGGAAAGTGGGCAGATGAGCCATGTGGTAGGTGGTGGGTCAGCGGCGCGGCGGAGAGGTGGTGGGTCCGCGCGGCGGCGGAGAGGTGGTGGGTCGGCGGCGCGGCGGCGGGGAAGCTGGTGGGCGGGGGAATGGAGAGGTGGTGGGGCGGCGGGGCGATGGGGGGGACGACGGCTGGCACGGCGGCGGAGAGGTGGTGGGGCGGTGGGGCGATGGGCGGTGCGGCGGCGTGAAAGCTGGCGGGCGGCGGGCTGGGGAGGTGGTGGGGCTGCGGCGCGGTGGGCGGGGGGACGGAGAGGCCGTGCGCCGGCGGGGCGATGGGGGGACGACGGCTGGCACGGCGGCGGAGAGGTGGTGGGGCGGTGGGGCGATGTGCGGTGCGGCGGCGTGAAAGCTGGCGGGCGGGGGGCTGGGGAGGTGGTGGGGCTGCGGCGCGGTGGGCAGGGGGATGGAGAGGCCGTGCGCCGGCGGGGCGATGGGGGGGACGACGGCTGGCACGGCGGCGGAGAGGTGGTGGGGCGGTGCGGCGGCGGGGAAGCTGGCGGGCGGGGGGCTGGAGAGGTGGTGGGGCAGCGTGGCGGGCGGGGGATTAAGGGAGCGGCGGGCCCCTCGTTGGGGGGGCGTGGCGGGCGGGGCGTTGGCTGGGGGCGGCGTGTCGGGCGGGGCATTGGCTGGGGGTGGCGGAGCGGGCTCGGGTTGCTGGTCCAGGGGTCCCTTGTACGCTTCGAACACGTCGTTGTCGCGTTGGCCACCTGGCTTCTTGTATGCCACGAATTCTTCATGTTCGTCCGGGTCGGCGGTGAGGGTGGTTTCGGATGAGGGGGATGCCGTGCCCGACGGCTGAGCAGGCGGTCTTGGGCGAGGTGTTGTGCGAAGTCCTGGGTTGGAAGAGCCTGCGCCAGGGCATGTTGGTGGCGGGAGGGGGGGCCAGGGCCTGGGGGCTGGAGGACGTGCCGGCGCCGGCGGAATTGCCCATGTCGTCCTTGTTTTGCATGTTGTCCTTGAAGGCGCTGTCGGCGTGGGCGGAGGGCGAGGCGGCACCGGCACCTAGCAGGGGTTTGGGGCTTGCGTTGGCGGCGGCCGAGGGCGTGGCGGCGGACGGACCTGCGAAGGGCGGGGCGGCGAAGGCACCTTGCAGGGGGTCGGGGTTTGCGTTGGCGGCGGCGGAGGGCAGGGGCGGGGCGGCGGACGGACCGGCGAAGGGCGGGGCGGCGAAGGCACCTGGAAGGGCGGCGGCGAAGGCAGCTGGCCAGGGGCTTGGGTTGGTGGCAAAAGCGCCATCGTCGCTGTCTAGCACCGAGTTGATGAAGTCGCTGTCCGCAGGGGACGAGACGAGACCAGACTGCGGGCCGATGAGGGTGGCGGCGAAGGACGGGAATGGGCCGGCGGCGGGCTGGGGGGCGGAGGGCGCCATCAGGTTGGCGTGGGCGGCGGCGGGGGGCAGAGCGGGCTGGGGGGCGGAGGGCGCCATCAGGTTGGCGTGGGCGGCGGGGGGCAGAGCGGGCTGGGGGGCGGAGGGCGCCATCAGGTTGGCGTGGGCGGCCGGCCGTGGGGCGGCGACGTGCTGCAGGCTGCACCGGCTCGCCTTCACCAACCGCTACGCCGAGAACAGCGACCGGGTGGCCAAGATCCGCCGCAAGCTGCACCAGCTGGTGCAGCGCTTCGCCGGCACGCCGGAGTTCCAGATCTGGACCATACGCGACACGTTCCGCATCGACCCCACCGCCAACAAGCCGGTCGGCGAGGTGTCCGCGTTCCTGCTCGCGCCCGACGGCCTCAAGCAGGTGGGCGTCGACGCGTTCCACCCGCAGCTCGAGCTGACCGACCCGGCCCTCGTCATGCGCAAGGTCACGTACCTGGCGCCGGCCCGCCTGGAGCTGCCGCTGCACCTGACAGCCATGTTCACCCACCTCGGGCAATGGAGCCCCGGCGACCATCGGATGGTGTCCATCATGCCCAAGAACGGGCCCGGCAACACCATCAGCTTCGAGCTGGACGCCGGCCAAGGCATCCAGGAGGCGCTGCCGTACGTGGCCGTGTGCATGGCGTCGGCGCTGCTGCCCGGCAAAAAGTACGTGGCCGTGGGCCAAGCGTGCGCGCACAGCGGGATGTCGGCCTTTGAGTTTGGCGCTCAAGCCAGTGGAAGCGGTCCAGGCAGTCGCGTTCGACGGGCGGCGGCGGCGCGGGCGGCGATGATGAGTGGGGTGGGGTGGAGCGGATGCTGCTGCTGCGTCCACGCCACATGTTGTTTCGTTTGGGGCAAGTGCAAAGGGATGATGGAGAGCCCGCTCGTAGTGATTGCATGGGCGGTTGTGCTCATGGCCGCGGCCTCGGTCGGCATGCTGGCGCTGATGGTGGAGAAGATGGTGCGCGATCGGGTCGCGAGCAAGGACGCCGCGGCCACGATCGCGTCGTTCACGAACGACATGAGGGCCAAGATCTTGGAAGAGCTCGCGACGGGTCCGTGATGGGAACTACAGCAGCCTGCCAAAAAACAGGCCGCCCGGGCGGTAGGGCAATGCTAACCGAACCACAACAAACTCAGGGGCGGGCGGGCCTTGCTTGCCCAGCGGTTTGCCGCAGGCAGGCGACCTCCGTCTCGACGCGTGCGCAAGCCGTTGTTGCCGGTGTGCACTGCAGTGCAGCTAACTGCTGCTGCTGGTGCTGGTGCTGCTGGTGCTGGTGCTGGTGCGGCGTCCAGGGGGTGCCTATAAGGCCCATGAGGCGCCCAACGGGCCGACACCGCAAGGAACTAAAAAAAAACTAAAAAACACTAAAAACTAAATCGATCCTACTGTATTTACTACTGTAACAGGCCAGCGGGGGCATTGGAGGCTGGCGCCGGCGTGGCAGGGCGTTGCTGACAGTTGTAAGTGTAACTGAGCGGGGGCCTCACTGTGGGTGCGGCAGTCGGGGTCGACCAGTCGTGCCGCGTGCTGCTGGTTTGGGCGCGCAGCTGTCTGATCCTGCTGTGCGGGTTTCCGGGGTCCAAGCCGGGGCCCGGGCCCGTTGGCAGGGAGGGGGTCGAGGGGTTGGTTGAGGGTAGGATTAAAGCATTGGCTTGCATTGGCGATCAATAGTTGGCACCATTGACCCGGCATTTGGCACCCACTGCCAACCCCATTGCCCACCACCCCCGGCGGGGGGACCCCGTTACATTGGAAATGAAAACCGCTATAGCTCAGACTGCGCTCAAGCAGGCCAGCACTTTAACCAAGCGGCCGTTTACGTTCAGCGGGCTAGAGACAGGTGGTAGGTGCAGCTTACGGGCAGGAGATTTCAGCCTGCTTGGCCGTGCTACCAGCCGCCGTATGGCCGAGCGACGTTCACCGTGTGCACTGCCCCGCCCGCGGCCGATGGCGCCGCCCCGCCCGCGGCCGATGGCGCCGCCGGCGCCGCCGCTCCGTAACCTCCAGCTGACAGGCTCATGGGACGGGATGGGCGCAGGCGCGGGGTCGATGAAGTGGAGGCAAACGGAACGAGCGGGTCGCTAGGGTGCGGTTATTCGCCTCTACGAGGGTTATGCTGAGGCGCCGCCATGCAACCTACTGCGTTGACCTGCCCCCCCCCGGACGCAACCTGGCACGTTTGCCGCGTAGCGGATGTTGTTGCTGCGCCTTCCCGACTGGGAAGCGGGTCCCGGCGGGTATTGGCTCGGTGCTTTGATGCCTACGGCCGGGTCGTGACGGCCTGTCTTGGAGCGCGTCTGGACGACGGGCGAAGCGAGTACACCCGTTGTGACACGCCACAAACGCCACGTTGGGTGCAGGCTTGTCTTCGGCTGATTGTAGCAGTTGGGGCCCGCTGGTGGGTGCGGCGCCCGTGCTTTTGCCCAGCCAGGCAGAGCATGGCGGTACTTATCACTCACGGCGCCGTTGCGATCCCCATGGGCCGCCACGCCGCCGCCGCGGCGCGGTGTAGTATGGGAGGTCGGGAGGCACGCTGCCGACGCTCTGTAACGCGCACAGAGTGTACGGCAGTACAACAAGTACCCCAACGTTTACCTCAGAGGCAGCGCAGCGCCGTACCCAGCGATCTCGCCAGCTTGCGTTAGGGCGAACGATATCCAAGCTTGCGGCCCAAAACGTGTAGCTGGGCATTCCAATACCAACCGGTACCCTCTGATAAATCCCACCAATTGCCGTATTTCTCGCTCAGTCCCGGCTTACCAGGCGTGCCCCGCACAGACAAACAGGCCAGACTCCATGCTGTTGACAGCAGTCGGATGGAACAGCAAGCCTCCGCCTCCGTCATCGGCTGCTTGGCAGTACACCTGCTCGTACTTGGGTATCACCCACTGCGCGCACGTACGGCGTGGACAGTCACATCAGCGATGCTAGCGGCGGGCGCCGCAGTCCTGTCAGGTCCTGTCCTGTGGCAGGGGTGTGGTGTGATCCAGCCCCGAGCGAGCGCCGTTGCCGTGCACATTGCGCACTTGGCAGAGGCGCGCCCTCACCGTGTCAGGTGCTGCATGGCCGTACCTTGCATGAAGATAGGATTACGCGTACGCTCGTCAAGATCGTGCGTACGTGCGATGCTGCCCACAGCGGCCATGCATGCGTACGCCTTGGTTGCGGTAGATGCGGATACTCCCAGCCAGACAAGTCAACGGGTGCCAAACGTTTCATCACAATTGCCTAGCATGTGCATACATCGTCCGAGGCGTCATGGCTGGAACCTGTAGCGCCCTAGACGAGACAGTCTTGCCGCTGGCACGTGGCTCATCGTGAAAGTGTTGGAACCGCGACGGACCCTGTCGACGTTGGCCAGCAGCTGTACAAGCGTGTTTGTTGAGAGCTGGCGCAAGCCGTCTGCGTCCTGCAGAACGCTGACCGTCCACGGATTCAGGCGTGCGCTCGCAGCAGTGCAGGGGTCTTGACTGGCCAGGACAATACACCTGTACGTGCACACATGCGGTGCATGGACAACCGGCGCAGAAGAACAAAAGCACCAGGACAAGCGCAGTGCAGCAGCAGCTACAAGCAATGACGGCTTCACCTACAGCCTTGCCCGGCAACACACACTACTGCTTGCTTACATAGCGTGCAGTCGCGTACCAACGCATGTATGTGCGCGCAGACTCGGCCGCATCCTACAACCGGTGACACTTTCGTTTATCAATCGCTCATCGCAACCTCATCCGCCTCCTGCAGCTCAGCTACCAGTTCGCCCCGCATATTGCACACATCGGTCACTGGCTTCGAAGACACCGGCGGCGGCCCGCACTTAAACGAATGCAGATAACTAACATGTTATCCTCCCAAACCTTATGAAACCCATGCAAAAGAACCCGCCCACCCGGAAGGACCTGGTTCAGCCACAACCGACCGACGACAAAGACCAGGAAAGCCATGTGAACAGATAGGATCACGATACCACAAGTGCACAACACGCCTAGGCTCACGTATGTGCATGCTGCCCGCAAAAGGTATCTCCCATTCTTGCTCTGGTGCATCCATCCACATGTTTTGTCGACGACCAAACACCAGCAGGACAGATGGTGATGGTTGGAACGAGTGACAGTACCTGTTGCTGCTGCTGTTGCCAACGCTTGCGTGCTGCAGCGGGCACGCTTCTAGCTCAATGGGTGAGCTAAGTACACATGCACTCGAGCAGCTCGGCTTGCTTGGTTGTGGTGACACGATGAACGGGCGTACATGTGCTGGAGGGTGGTTGCGGGCACAACACATGTTTTGCGGGTCACTGACCCCATCCAAGCACACAAACGCGACCGCGGCGGCAGCAGCTGTATGTGACGCCAGAAAAGAGTGCGCATATGCGCCCCAGCCCTGCTGGCACGGCTGCGCCGGCTGGCTGGTGCGCACCTACCCGGGACACGACGACATGAGCCCCGCCTGCTGCACGCTGGGCGAGGCAGGTAGCCTAAAACATGTAAGCAGTCTAACGAATGTACGACGAACGCATTGACCCGGCCACGGAGCCAACCTTGGCTGGCTGACGAAGCCACCAGCAAACCTACACATACATCACATACATACAGGAAGAATCGTTGTGCGTGGTCCAACACATACATACAGGAAGAATCGTTGTGCGTGGTCCAACACATACATACAGGAAGAATCGTTGTGCGTGGTCCAACACATACATACAGGAAGAATCGTTGTGCGTGGTCCAACACATACATACAGGAAGAATCGTTGTGCGTGGCTCAGATGCTCCAGGGTCATCGCACGCAGGCACGCACGCGCGCACGCGCTGGTTGTACGCTCCACTAGCAACGCGGGTTTTGCTCCCGTCGCCACCACCCATCGCACTCCCCGTTGAAGAAGGGCCATTTCCACACGACGCCGACCCGGTTCCTGAGCCAGCCGTCGCTGCCAAAGCCCTGGCAGTCGCAGCGCGCCCGGCAGGCCTCGGCGATAGTGAACACATCGCCGCTCACGTGGAGGAACGCGCCTGCGGCATCAAGACATGTATACAGAAGGACAAGACATGTTATGTGTACAGAGGCCGTACATGTACGCACGGTCCGGACCAGCTGCGTATGCTGACGTTGAGCTCAATGCGGCGGCGAAAAACGAACAGGAGGCGGCGCAACGCACCGTCCACCAGCACGTCTACTTGGTGCAACAAAAGCACCCGGTGGCGCCTCATCACCCGTGTGTGATATGTCCAATGGTCAACGTGTGGTATGATGTTTCCTACCTACCTACCTACCTACCTACCTACCTACCTACCCTACCTACCTACCTACCTACCTACCTACCTACCTACCTACCTACCTACCTACCACCCAACGGTGCCCTGCAGCGCAGCAGCACCCCATACTAGTTGCATCACACAGGGTCGAGCCGAGCGGCGAGCGAGCTCACAGTTAGAAGATTGCATCGCACAGCCGCACAGAACGCTATTGCAACCCCCTCCCTCCCGCCCCGCCCCGCGCGCCCTGCTTTGTACAGCGCGGCGCACCTCCTACGGGGAATTCCCCCTGTTGAACGTGAAGCCAGGGATGTGCGCGCAGCCACGCGCAGCGGGAGGAGGGGGAGGGGATGGAGGAGGGGGGGAAGGAGAGCGAGCAGGCTGCTTGGCCCATATGCCGTGACATGGGCCTACGAAGCGCTCCACACTGTGGCCGACCGGCCAGCAGAGACGCACGGAGGAGCGGAGAGGAACAGTGGGGGATGATTATTTGAGGCGGGGAGCAGGCGGGCGGCGGGGTTGGTGCTGGAGCTCGCAATCATCGCGTGGGTTGGGGTGCGCGGATTGGCTTGGTGGGCTGGTGTGAATGCTTTTCATGGTCAGGCCGCCCCCGTAACGTAATCAACAGTATGCATGCGCGTCTTGTCGCCGGGACGAGGCTGGCGCATCCGGAGGGTGCCAATCAAATGGTTGTCGTCATGTCATTGCGGCCGATACAATGATGGGATACCTATCACCAACACATGGCATTCGACGTAAAGCCAACGATGGCTGGCACTCTCGCACCACGCCACGTGGATGCATCATCAAGTGCTGCACAGAGCTGTAATCACACCACTACCGCCATCCGTGGCGCGCGTGTCAGACGGGCCGTAAAGTGCAAAGGGCAGCTTTGGATTGGATTGCCATGCCAAATGCCGTCCGTAGCTATCCGTGTCTTCACGTGGCCGAGGGCGCCAACGCTTTCGGCCATGACGCCTGGCTGACTGTATCAGGCACTTAACCGTTACATAAACTCAGACGTCAATCCAGATGTTAAGTCGGCACAGGTGGTCGGCACGGCATGCGCACCTGCTCAGGCCCGTGATCGAGCGCTTGAGAAAGCCGTCGCTGGTGAATGCGGCGCAGTCGGCGCGAGCGGTGCAGGCCGCGGCGATCTCGGCCAGCGGCCTTCTAGTCATGCTGACCAAATCGTTGCCCGACTGGCTGTGACCCTGGGTGAAGGTGTAGCCTGAGATGCGGGTGCAGGCGCTGGTGTCGAGCTTCCTGAAGAATCCGTCGCAGGGCAGCGTCCAGCCGCTCCAACGCATGAGGTTGGGCTGCGAGCTGAAGGGATGCACCTGCAGGTAAGTAGATGGATGGATGCATTGCACACGCAACCGCGCGCGGTCCCACGCACACACACCGAGTCACTTGCATGAAGCGAGCGCACTCCGAGGAGGGGAATGGAAGAGTGGCGTGCCAGCAGGCGCGCAGGACGCATCCATCCAGGATAGTGCGCTGGCAACCAAAGACGAAGCAATCGAGCTGCCTCTTTCGCCCAGTTTCGCCCACCCACCCGCTATCGCCCGCTTTCATCGGGCCAAAGAGAGCGCGAAAGCTTGGCCTGGGTTGTGCTTCAGCAATGACATGCAAGCCTTTGACCGCTTCCAAATGTGCGCGGCAGCAAAACATGTAGCCGTTTGGTCGTTGCAGTGTCAAGCAATCACAAGTGCGCATGTTGGGGCGTGCGCTCTGACGACGACGTGCGCACGCCCAACGACAGATGGGGGGACCGTCGGCGGCGATGGCACAACCTAAACGTTTCCATTTATCGCGCGCGCGGCGATGAATAAGGTGTAAGAGCGACGCAAGGAAAAACACTGTGGCAAGCAAGCTGGCTAGCTAGCTGGCTAGCAAGCTAGCTGGTCCCACCTTGAGGGTGCCTTCTTGATTGTAGCCGATGCAGTCCATCCGCTCGTTGCAGCTGGTGGCCTGCAGCCGTCGGAATGGATACCACGGCGGGGGTTTATGCATGCGTGGGAGATGACGGATGGTGCAGCCGGGCGGGGTGGGTGGGCGAGGTAGCACGGCACTACGGAATGGGCCAACAAGCCGCCGCATACAGAACGACATGCCACACACTGCAAAAAAGCAGCGCCTAACGCCCGGCAACGGCAAACAAGGTCCACTGGTAGACGGCTGCGGAGTTGATCATGTCCCACGTAGCGGACAAGACCGGACAACAGCGGGCAGCCAGCAAGCAACTGAACAAATGTGTTGTGGCGTTGTGGCGTGCGTCAGCCGCTCGTCTGTTGTTGGCCGGCGGGCCGGCCGCTCTGGCAGAGATCGCAGTGTTGAACCATCGTACATCAAAGGACACGTCCGGATACACCGTTAACGCCTTTGCCGGCAGCCGTAAACAACCGTGAGTCCAATCCGCACCCTTGAAGCACGCAGGACCTCCCCCCTGCGACCCCCCCCCCAACACACATACACACGCTCCTTCACCTGGCCCCTCGCCCCCACCCCCGCCCCTCGCCCCCACCAGCGCTTGGATGCTGAGGCCGGGCAGGTGCACCAGATCGTTTCCCGCCAGGTTGCTTCCCCACGTGAACGAGTAGCCGGGCACGTCAATGTAGCACCGCCGCTGCCCCAGCCATGTCATCTTGAGCGTCGCCTCCACGGTGAGGTTAGTGAACGCGGCGGCGTCGGAGCCCAGCCGGACGATCGAGCTCCGCATGCCGTTGTCCTGCGCGCGCGAGTGTGTGTGTGTGGGGAGGGCACGTCGGTGGTGATGCAGAGGGTGGGAGGGAGGGTGCCAATCAGGTGCACAATAGCTTCACGTACGGCAAGTGCGCGCTGCCGATCGCGTTGGCAGTCAGTGCAACCAATGGCGAACAGGGCACGCAAACAGGGCACGCGGTATCAGAATCTATCCATTCGATATGGGCTCCGCACGCCTCCCGGATGTCCTGCATAGTGCATACATGTCGGGCACACCTGCACCCGCACACGCACACGTGCAGCCAACAGGCCGTGGCTGGCGGCGCCGGGCGTTCGACGCACGGTGCACCCATCCATCCGTTGCAGGCAGCTGCGGGCACCGTGGCCTAGAGCCTCTAAGCGTGACGGCGTCAGTTGGAGCCTCCATTGGCCACCTTGCCATGTCCCCTCAGCACATGCGCGCGTCTTTACTCCGCAACCAGCTGTGCGGCCGCCTGCTTGCTGCGCTGCGCATCGACACGTCCCAGCCGGCACGCGCCTCCGCCTCAGCCTGCTGACCGACTGCAGTGCGACGACGTGTCGTCAGAGGCGATTTTCAGCGCAAAGCCCAATGTCACGTGTTGGCGTGTGCGCCGCCGTTTGCGCCGCCCGGGTTGCGCCGCCCGGGTGTGCACGCCTCGTGCCCACCTCCCTCCCCTCCCCCCTTGAGTGCGCAACATGGCTTTACACGTAACGCAGTTTACATACCTGCAGCATGGCTTTACATGTAACGTAGTTAACATACCTGCAACATGTTTCGGTCGGCCTCAATGATGGACGGCAGGCCGACTTGGCGGAAGAAGGGGACGCGAGCCGCCCTCTCACTCTGCGTGGCCTGTAGGTCGCGGAAGTAGTCGTTGTCAAAAACCTGGGGGGTGGAGTCCATGATGTGCCCGTCTCGCTGCACGGGCGAGGCGGCGGCGAGGCGGCGGTGGGAGGGACGGGGAAGGAGGGAGCCGGGGGGCGGGGTGGGGGGGCGGGGGGCCAAGCGGGGGAGAGGGCCGGGCCGGGGGGGGGGGGGGGAAGGGTTGTTAGGGCGGGTGTGACCGCGGCAAGGGGGAGAATAAAGACATGGGACCGCAGAGGTGACGCGGTCTTTAGCAACAGAACACCCAACCCGTGTGCGGGCTGCCCACCCAGCAGCTAATATGCGTTAGCGATACGTGTGATGGGCTGATATGAAGATCTTGGCAAGATCGAAAGATCTGATCTTCGGAGCTCCTTGCCCTGCAGTAGCTTCCGATAACCACGACTAACCACAACACACATACAACACCTGCATAGTCGGCTCCATTGGCTGTTTTTGCCCACTGTGGCGTGGCGCGGTGATGTGGCGGCGACGAAGCGAACAGTGTGTGTATGGGGTGGGGGAACGAGTACAACGTCAGAACCAGGACGGAGCCCCCCAGGCCAGACACAATAAATCGTACACTTGAATCACATACACAACATGCTCAGTGCCCGCATTAATCCGGGTACAAATTGTCAGCTGCTCATCAAAGATAACTCATCATCACGCGTGCGATCTGGGAGGTGCGCTCCGATAGACTTCGTCGCGCGCGTGTGTGGCTTTGTTGCGCTTGGGTGCGCCCACCAAGGATGGGTGGGTGGGTGGGTGGACGGCGGTGCCGTCCGTGCATCCGTTCGTTTCGCGCTGCGCCGATGGGCGCCCTCTGCATGTCCGTTGGGGTCAGCCACACGACGGCGCTTAGCGGACAGCGTCGCCTTCCTAGGCTGCCGTACTGCTGCGTGCGCCGTACGCTGTACGGCGTACGGCTGCTGGCGCGTCGTGTCCGCACACTGCCGCCGGGGGCTGGTACCTCCGGACGGGCGCCCGGGCCGCGCCCGGGCCCTATGCCCGTATCGCGTGACGGGCAGCGAAGCACACTGATCCCCCCTCCCCCTACCTAAAAAGGGTGCCGATGGGTCCGGCCACGACTACACCCAGCATTGGTGCATTAGAGCATTTCCACTACCTGGAACTGCACAAAACGCCACCCAGAGGTGGCCAGCACCCTCTGTCCCGGCATCCTGCGCTTCGGCGCGGGATTTCCTCTGCGTTGATCCGGGTACCGTCATACAATTGCTTATCGATAACATTAGTATGCTGCATGTGGCATTGGCAGTATGCGCTGCCGCCCTCGTGCTCGCACCCGGGTAAGCCGCAATGGTGTGGTGCGTGCGGGTGGCGCCCGCCGCACCGCGCCTAGCAGGGCAGGGCAGGGCAGGGCAGGCCCATGCATGCATGCATGCGTACCCTTTCATTCGCGGCCAACTAACGATGATGTACGGTCAGCACGCAGCCCTGGCCTGGCCTGGCAGGGCCCACCGTACCCCTGCCGTACGTACCCCTGCAATGGTGTGCCCTGCGCCGACCAGCACGACGGTCTCCAGGTCGCTGAACCCGGCGCGCTGCATCTTAATCTTGAGCGTGGCGACTCTCTCCGTGCGGCCCGGCAGCAGGTTGGGCGGGTTGGCGGCTGCAGCAGCAGGCAGCAGCAGCACACAGCAGTAGCAACCACAGCCAGGCAGTCGAGAGCAGCAACAAGGGATCAAAGGGGGTAGCTACAGACTGCCTGAGCAGAGCGGTCAGCAGCGCGTTTGTGGTGTTGACATCGTCGTACGGATGCGCCATGGAGCGAGGCTGTCTACCCACCACCCCAGGAGCCTTCTGTGACCTATCAGCCGGCGCGCGTGCAAGCACGTGCGGTACCAATTCGCCAGGGGGGGGGGGAAGCCGCGCCGTCAAAGGCGCTCAGCAACACCGCCACCACGCATCCTGCTGCCCGCCCTGAAGCAAGTCACTGTGTACGTACACGTACGGTGTGTCAGTGTCACTACTGTGCCATCGAAGCTGGACGCCCTATGCTTCGGACGCAAAGGTACTACATATGTCGTACGACTACATGTGTCGTACGTGTCGTACCTGTGGCGTCGACGCGGCCGGTGGTCATCGGCACAATGGGTCCGCCGCAGACGTACAGCCCCATCAGGCCGCCCGCCGTTATGATGTCCGCCATACTGTAGCGAGGGTACTGCGCCTTGACCTGGGGCGAGCACGTCCGGCAACACGGAAGCAAGAGTTACAAGGAGCAGCAGGAGGACATGCCCCTGCTAGCGGCATGCACTGTGCAGCCGCACGCGGAGCCGTGCGACACCAGACCGCAGCACACAGCCGCGCCCCGCGTGGTTCATTGCCTGTGCGCCGTGCTTTGGAGCTGCACATCACATCGCTGGGTACATTGCATGTAATTGCTGCCTGCCGCCCTCTGCCCCGGCCGGCCTGACCTGCTGGAACACTGGCAGCAGGTCCCTAAAGTCCAGGTTCTCCTCCCTACTTGCATGCAGGCCAGCCAAGGCACAAGCGGGGCAGGGGCGTATGTGTGTGTGTGGGGAGAGGGCGGAGGGCTGGCGGCATGGTGCACTGCTACCGCACCTATCCATACAGTCCGCGCTACGGCAGGGTGCGACATGCAGCACACACACGGTCTCTTTTCTTATAAACACACACACACACACACACACACACACACACACACACACACACACACACACACACACACACACACACACACACACACACACACACACACACACACCAAAGCCTGGGCAAAAAAGCGGCCAATCACTTTGCAAATCGCTGTATGACAGTCTATGAGGAACGTGGTGAAATCGGCCGCGAATAAAACAAAGCCAGCTTCTGCAAGCGGATGTATTGGCTATCGCAAGGGCTCGGAGCGTGAACCTGCCGGCATGGAAGCAGCGCGCTGCGCTGCTCTCCTCTGTGCTCAGGGCTGCGTGCACAGCTGTTGCAGGCACACTTTTTGAAGGTGTGAATCCAGCTCAAGGCCTCGGCGGCTTGTGCGCCAGCCAATCGCGATGACAGTAGTCGCGCTGAGGGTCGTGCTGTAGTGCTTTCCAAGCGACGATGTACAAGCACGACCCACGAGGCAGTGTAGACTCAGTGCCGACAGGTGGCTTTGGGCTGCCAAAGAGAGAGACTTCATTGCGTGTGTGCTTGCACGGCGGCCCTCGCGGCGCGCCCTCTCGGCCACCCCCACTGTTTTTGTAGGAAGCATAGCGCACTTGCGTTCAATCAATAACAGCCGGCACGCTGCTCCCGCTACGTTGCCACGGAGTCTTGATGGTGAAGGCTTTTCTGCGCAACCCTGCGTTCAGCCCATTTAACCCCGAAGGGCCGTGTAGCCCAGGCCCCAGGGCGCGTTGATGGAGGCTTGACTGGGCGAGGACGGCTTGTTAGACCCAATGGCACCATCCCGGGGTACAGCACCTATGGGCTGGAGGCACCCGACCACCAGAAGTCGTCCGTCGATAGCCAGCCCATCATCACGAATGGCAACGGAAATGGGTCCAGCGCCCTGTCCAAGCAGGACTTCACCAAGTTCGTGCAGTTCTTCCGGCAGGCCTCACCATACATTGAGGGTCATCGGGGCAGGACTTTTGTAATCGTCATTCCTGGCAACGTGAGCCGGTAGCCTGATGATCCACACCAAATTGAGCGCGCTAGGGTTTGTGGCTCGCGCCTGTGGGCGCCTGTGGGCGCTCAGCGCAACCACAACGTAATGGCTGCCCCCTTTGCTGTACAGGTCTCGGCTACCCGGGCTCTGCTGCAGAGCATAATGAGCGACATAGCATTGTTGCATGGTAAGGGACCGCCAGCTTCCCGCAGCCCTCACTCGCCCCTCACTCGCCCACGCGCTGCCGCCAGCTCGTAAGATCGCTGCTCACTGACAGGCCTTGGCGTTCAGCTCGTGGTGGTCGTCGGGTCGCAACATCAGATTGACGAGATGCTGCGCGAGCGGGGGCACACCCCCAAGTACGTGGGCGGCTACCGCCTCACGGACAGGGAGGCACTCAAAGTAGCCATGGAGGCCGCGGGGCAGATCCGGACGACCTGCGAGCAGTTTTTGGAGCAAGGCAAGCCGCTGGGGCGGTGTCGTTGGCAGGGGCCGCGACGGCGCCGGCAGCAATCTCGCATGGGATGGGCCGCCGCGGTATGTATGGTTCAAGGGGGCAGCGTGCTGAGACAACCACGGTCTCGCGCGTGTCTAGCGCGCACTAGCGCTGAGCACGGTGCGCGCGCTGGGCAGGCGATTGCCTCATGTCCTGGCTGGACGATGCGGGGACCCCGTGTGTGTGCATGGGCCGTCCGCGGCAGGTGTTGTCGGACGGCTGCGTGCGCACGCGTGTTAACGGCGCCAATCTCGACCTGCGTGGGGTGCCGCTGCAAAAGGGCATGCCCTGTGTAGTTGCATGAGCATTGATGCGACATACAGGTAGGGCTTATGTATGTGCACCTTGCGTCGGGCCTTGACGCAGGACGCCCACCCCCACATGTGCCCTACCTCCCTGACGGCAGCACGTGGCCCCATCACCTAGCCGGTGTCTGATCCCGGTCTGCACGTGTTTGCGGCGTAGGGCCCAGCCATCCCCATGTTCCGCCGCCACACAAAGGGGGACCGGGAAATCCACTTTGAGCCGGCGCTGCGAGTGATCAGCGGCAACTACGTCACCGCCAAGCGCAGGGGCGTTATTGACGGCGTGGACTTCGGGTTCACCGGCGAGGTGGGTACGACAGTACGGAGGTCGGCCCCCCGGGCGCCGCTCGCTGCAGCCTTTGGGAACGGAGTTGGCATTGGCGCGCTGCGGACCGCCGCGCGCCCGGCCACGATGTTGCAGCAGCGGCAGCACAGCAGAGCACTGCCAGTGCCAGCCAGGCACGGCGCGCCGGCGGCTGACGCAGCACAAACCGCATGCATGCATGCAGGCGGCGCCTGCCAGGCAGTGCTCAGCGTGTGTACTGACCGGGGGTACTTGGTCGCGGACAATGCGTGCGGCCCGGCCAGCCGATGAGGCAGCCACTCAGCAAACGGCAAAGCAAAGTTTATTATGCCAAGGGCTGTCTGGTTAGCCAACGTTGGTTGCATACCTTGTGCAGCCGTGGGGCCGTCAGTGCGGGTGCAAGCCTGCGCCGCCATGCCGGCATGCTTGCAGGTCGCTGTGGCCATGCATGCAAGCGTACATAACCCCCAACGCCCATACAAGCACATAACAAGCAAAGCAGCCACGATCGTGCTTATGCAGCCGGGCGCGCACGTTGTTTTCCTCCGCGGTCCTTACCGTCCGGCTGTCCTTATCCTCCGGCTGGCCGGTCGGCAGGTTCGCTTTGTGCTCAAGGACGACATCAAGCGGCAGCTGGAGTCCAACAACATTGTGTTGCTGAGCAACATCGGTAAGCCGCAACGGCGTCAAGGTGTCGGGTCAGCCTCCTGGGTTCGCTGCAGGGCTCCACGACCGGCAGCCGCGCCAGCGGAGCGCCCTGCATTCGCACGCGCGCACACGTCGAGGCGCAGGGGGACAAGATATTGAGGCATACGTATATGTGTGCATCTTCTCCGGCATGCATTCCAGTATTCAGCACAGCGTATCTCTTCTTATTAAGTGTGCATCTTCTCCTTCTAAGTGTGCATCTTCTCCTTCTAGATATGTGTGCAGCACGCGCCGTATGTGCCGTACGGTCGCGTGCATCCGCGGCGCTGCTTCACCTGATAAAGACAGACTGCAGCGGCGGCGGCGGCGCTACGACAGCATGCGCGCGACGTTTTTTCTGCTGCAACCCCAACCTGGGTTTTTCATAATGCCATGTCGGCCGCTCGTTGGCGCCGTGTAGTTGACGGCTGTTTGCGGACGTCATGCATGGCAGCTGCGCAGTCCTGCATGCATCCCCCCGGGCACGACGTTCGTTTTTTGTCCAGTCTCGCTAGCCAGAGCGCGCAAGCGCTCCAGGTTTTCGTCGTGGCGCCCCCCCTCGCAGAATGGAAAACCCCTGTTTCTTCATCGCCTGCCCCACTGCCACGCCGCCCCGCGCAGGCTTCACGGCTGCTGGGCGAGGTTCTGAACTGCAACACCTACGACGTTGGCCTGCATGCAGCGGTGGAGGTGGGTGCTAAGGTCTTCTGGGCGGGGACGGAGACAGACGCTCCCTGCACGGACGGAGCGGGCTTGGCTGCAGGTGACATAGGCGGCTGACGGCTGACCTGAACCACTCCAAACCACCATGCTTTGGCTCTGCTGCTGGAGCTGCACCTCTCTGGATCCCCTTGCCCGCGGGCGGCGGCCCATACTGTCCTGGAGCACAAGATGCATGATGGTGCACACCACCGTCGGGTTTTGCTTTTTGTTGGTGTTATTGTTTCCCCTCAACCTGCTGCTGCAGCTTGGCGCCGACAAGCTGTTCTTCCTGCACCTCGACGACGTGACGGCGCTCAACCTGCCGCAGTGGCTGCCGCTCAGCGAGGCGCAGACGATGCTGCTGGAGAAGCTGCAGGTACGGCCGCGTCACGCCGTACACCCGCGCAGCACTGGTACGGCTTTCTGCGCGGCAATGGCGGTCGTCGAACATGGAGGCACACGCAGACAAACATGCTTATGCGCGCTGTATGCATGCCGCCTTGGCCATGGCGCCCTTTTTACGCAACCGCTCTGTGCTACAGCGCTACAGCCTTGACGCCGTACCGCTGCCCTGTACTGTCATTGTCGCCATCAGAACGCCATCAGCGCCAACCAGATGAATGAGCTCAAGGCCTCGATGGACATGGCACCGCCGGAGCCCGCCTCGGCGTACGGCGTGGCGTCGTCCATCTCGCCGCAGCAGCTGCGCGCATACCGCGACATGCGCAAGGAGGACCTGGTCGTCAACCTAGACATATGGTCCGCGCAGGGCTTCCCCACAACCGTCTCGACGTGCGTCGTGGCCTGCTGCAAGGGTAAGGCGCCAAGGGGAGGCTCTGGGCCTGCGGCGGCCGCTGACCTTGAATTGGCCCACGGCATTGTCGCCTAGACACACGCGCGCGCGCTGGGCGCTGGGCGTGCGTGTCGTTGAAATCTATAGCTATACGCCGCGGGCGCATGCTGCACTTTCCCTTGCCTAGTTGGCTGTGCTCCTCATGAGCGTTAGCCTTACCGCCGCTCCCCAACCCCCCCCCCCCTCCCCCCCCTCCCCGGCCCGCCCCGCCCCGCCCCAGGCGTCAAGCGCGCCCACCTGCTTGATGCCCGCATCGACGGCGGGCTGCTCCTGGAGCTGTACTCGCGCGACGGAGTTGGCACCATGATCTCGGCCGACTTCTACGAAGGTGTGCAGGGCACTTGCTCAAACCACGTGTGATACCGTGGTATGTACTCGGCTGCACCGTAGTTGTAGCAGTAAACCGCGTTTGGGGTCCGTAAACCGCGTTTGGGGTATCAGCTCCCACGCGCCTCCGCTGCATGGACAGCGGCTTGCATTCGGTTCACACTCCAGCAGCATGGGTCAAACCCTGCGGGGTCCAACCCGGATTGTGCCGCCGCGTAACGTCACACGCACGACTTCCCCATCCACATGCACATACGCCGTTGTACGTACGAGCGCGACCCATGCGCATCCACTTAGCACCACGCGCATTTTGCTCCGCTCATACATATGCTTCGATCCTTTCCTCTGCTGGATTGTTGTTATGCCCGCGTGTGCGCGCGGCGCAGGCATCGCAAGGCCCTGCCCAACGACCTGGACGGCTTGGGCCCTGCTGCTGGAGCCGCTGGAGAAGGCGGGCATACTCGTCAAGCGCAGCAAGGAGGAGCTGAGCGACCTCATCCCCTGCTTCACGGTGAGGGCAGATGAGAGTATGGCTGGGGCGAGCCTAGGTGGGATAAGGTTAGGTAGGACGAGACTAGATGAGACGGCGGGGCTGGGGGTAGGCGAGGCCTGAA